>VYXF01003852.1:641411-653029 GCA_013397295.1 Polioptila caerulea | reverse complement strand
GGTGTGAGGGGGTGAGGTAGGGTTATGAGATTAAGAGGGTGTTGATTTGTTTAATGGTTATTTTCACTGCATAGTTTACATTGCTGTCTTCTGGACTAAAACAAGATTTACTGTAATAAAAGCTTCTTAGCATTCAATTTATTTGTGCTATTTCCATGAGTCCAACTGTTCTGTTTATTCTTTCTATTGTCCTTTTCCTTTTCTAGAGAAAGTGATTACCCTTTAAATGGAATTATTGAAATTAAGAACAGTGAGACATTTTGACCCAGATCTCAGTTTACAGAAGAATGATGCTGCACAGACTATGGTGAGGAAATGCATTAGGAAAATCCTTCTAATTTGCTGCTGTAAAGTGCAGCAGCAACAGGACACTTTTAGCTGGTGTTCAATGTAATTGTGAGAATGATGGGACTCAAACTGCCCTCTATGGGAAATTTATCCTTCATCCAATCAGCAGAAACAACTAATGCACTGGAAGGTATATTATATCTCATCTACTTCCCAATAAAGTCAGTGGTGTCCAATCAGACACCTATTGTTAGTAGAGAATCTGAAATTGATACAATCACCACATTGATCTACAATTGAGTCTGTCATTTGCTTGCTGCCAAGTCCTCCTCCCCTTCCACCATGTAGCCATTTCAGAGCAGGAGCCCATGGTACTGAGTTTTAGAACACACTAATGATCAGATTTGTTAGTGAGATTGGGCTAAATAATGCTAGTTTATTCAGCCTGGTTCCAAAGAGGGGCTACTGGTAATGCCACATAGAAGGGTAAAGGGTGCAGTGCTCCACAACTGCCCCAGATAACCAAGGAAACACATGCCCACTCTGAGCCCTACTGTCACACCCAGCCTGGAAGCACAGGAGATCAGGTTGATTGTTTCATTTTACAAGCAATTGTCTCCCAAACCTGCTGCAGAATCTCCTATTGATGGACTGCTACTAAGTTGTCTAGGCTGGGAGAAAAAGGAAAGCAAAGGAAAAAGAAAGCCTTGAAATATTCTTGTGTGTATGAATTCATGGGGGGATATAGAGATAGGGAACAGGATTTCTTTTGTTCCTGTAAAGCCAGATATATTACCTATGAGACAGGTTCACTCTCCTCACTACCAGATGGATTGACAGTAGGCTGAGGGACATATATGACAATTTCTAACTGTTATCTTTAGAAATAATTCATAAATTAATTCCTTATTATATTAATTTAGAAGTTTGGAGGCAATGATCATTACATAGATTATCTTTTATTCTAAGTCTAGAATAAAATATTAATCTGAAGAAAACTGTTTTAAATTTATTTTAGAATTTAAACTGCTAGTGATAGCTACCACCATAGTATTTTTCTCCTTCAACTTGAAAACATTTACCATTTTTTTTTAATAGCAAAGTTTTATGGCAACTCGTCTTGAGGGAGGCTACACTCTCAGTTTATTTATTGAATGTACAAATCTCTAGCAGATTTTGGCTATTACACAAACATACAGGTAAGTGATGCTATCTCTGTTGTCATCACATGATCTGAGTTAAAATCAAATTATCATTATGAGTACTTGGATGCAATTCCCTCAAAGAAACTCCATGTACTGTAATATTAAAAATTCAATAGGAACCGCTATCTTCATTGGAGAAAAATTCTGGTATAACAACCAGGCAAATCTACCTATCTCTTCCTGAATATGCTACTGTTTAATATGTGGAAGATGAGGAAGGCGAAGTCAGTTGAGAAGCCTCTGAGGTCTCTTTGTCTGTTCAGCCTGGAAAAGAGTGGCTGTGAGGAAGACCTCATTGCAGTCCAAAGCTCCCTCAGTGGGGGAAGCAGAGGGGAAGGTCCTGATCTCTCTTCTGTCAGTTCCCTCCATACCCTTGGTGATTCCCATCTGGTCCCACAGACTTGTGGGTGTCTGAGTGGCACAGCAGGTCACTGACTACTTCCTCCTGGATTGCAAAGGATCTGTTCTGCTCCCCCTCCCATGTCAAAGATTTAGGGGGCCATCTGCCCTGGTCATTAATCATTCTGTTAAAGACTGAGGCAAAGAAGGCATCAAGTACCACAGTTTTTTCCTCATCCTCAGTGACGAAGGCCTCCGCATGTCCAGTAAAGGATGGAGAATTTTCCTTGGCCTTATTTTTGTTGATAGATTTAGAAAACACTTTTCATTATCTTTCACAGCAGCGGCCACATTGAGTTCTAGTTGAGCCTGTCTTACGCTCTCCCTACATGACCTAATGACATCCTTGTACTCTTCTTGAGTTGTCTGCCCCTTCTTCCAAAGGGCACAAATAAACCCTTTTTATTCTCTGATTTTGTGCAAAAGCTCACTGATCAGCCAGGCAAGTCTTCTTCCCTGATGGCAAGGTTAAATATTAGCAAATTTTCTTCATCCAGAAGGCTATTGAGCAGTGGAATGGGTTCCCCAGGGCAGTGGTCACAGCACCAAGCATGAGAGAGTTCAAGAAGCATTTGGACAACACTTCCAGACACATGGTGTGATTCCTGGGCCAGAAGCTGTATTTAGAGTATCCTTGCAGGTGTCTTTCAACTCAAGATATTATATAAATAAATGATTAAGGGAGGAAAGAAGGAAAAGGAGAGGAGAAAAAAAGAGAGAGGGGAAAGAGAGAGGGGGAGGGGNAAAGAAAGAAAGAAAGAAAGAAAGAAAGAAAGAAAGAAAGAAAGAAAGAAAGAAAGAAAGAAAGAAAGAAAGAAAGAAAGAAAGAAAGAAAGAAAGAAAGAAAGAAAGAAAGAAAGAAAGAAAGAAAGAAAGAAAGAAAGAAAGAAAGAAAGAAAGAAAGAAAGAAAGAAAGAAAGAAAGAAAGAAAGAAAGAAAGAAAGAAAGAAAGAAAGAAAGAAAGAAAGAAAGAAAGAAAGAAAGAAAGAAAGAAAGAAAGAAAGAAAGAAAGAAAGAAAGAAAGAAAGAAAGAAAGAAAGAAAGAAAGAAAGAAAGAAAGAAAGAAAGAAAGAAAGAAAGAAAGAAAGAAAGAAAGAAAGAAAGAAAGAAAGAAAGAAAGAAAGAAAGAAAGAAAGAAAGAAAGAAAGAAAGAAAGAAAGAAAGAAAGAAAGAAAGAAAGAAAGAAAGAAAGAAAGAAAGAAAGAAAGAAAGAAAGAAAGAAAGAAAGAAAGAAAGAAAGAAAGAAAGAAAGAAAGAAAGAAAGAAAGAAAGAAAGAAAGAAAGAAAGAAAGAAAGAAAGAAAGAAAGAGACTACTACTAACCTAGAGATGAGAGAATCATCGTCTCGCTTTCCATACAAAATTTGATTCTGTCAAGGCAGCAGCCAGGTTAGCAAAGATTGGAAAGTGAATTTAAATCAGATAGAAAAATCAGTGTAACAATTTTCCCCCCCTTATCTGGAGTATGGCACTGACTATTAATGTTTCAGAAATATATTATTTTCCTTTTCATTGATTCACACATCATTTTCTTTCTGTATAATTTGTAACAAAAAGGGAAAAGACTGTAGCTATTTTACTAAGATTCTGTTGTCCAAGTGAGTACCACAGGTACAAAATGTTTCCTTTTTTTCCTCCTGTTGTTTCAACGCTACCCAATGACTGAAAACTGAATAGCAAGGACAATCATGAGCTCTTAGGGCCCAATTCATAAAAAAATGCTGCAAGCCATTTATGCACAAATGTTGCTACTTTCATATGGAAACAAGCTACATAAAGAATTCCCCTTTGTGATTCACCAGCCCTCTTTATGTTAACATATTTTTCCTCAGTGGTGTACGTGAACAGTGCACAATTCTACAGAGGGGATAAGGACAAAAGCAAAAGGATTTTTAGATTTTTTTTTTCTTTCTTTTTTTTTTTTTTTTTTTTTTTTTTTTTTTTTTTTTTTTTTNTTTTTTTTTTTTTTCAGAAAAACCTTAACAAGCTTGATGTTTCTCTGTGTTTTTTCCCCCTTTAGTGAACTAAGAAAAGTCTGATTCTTCTTGCAGGATTTGCAATTTCTAGAAGATTATATATTCTTTGAATACTGGTGAGTTCTTATTAGTATCAGATATGCTAGTAGATAATCTGTAAAAATATTCTTAAAGACAATGCTTAAAGGAGAATATTTGAGTATTTGCCACTTGACAGTGCATTCTTAATCTGATTCTTTTAAGTAGTTTCCTTACCAATCAAGATACGTTTATTTGGGATGTTTGATGACTGCCCAAAATGAATATTAGATGCAGATAGACCAAGGTATTAGAGTTTTACAATGTCTGTCAGAGGCACAGACAGACTCCTACTGCAGAAATGATATATTTAACAGGCAGTGGAAAACCTACACATGAGCTTTACCTAAAGCCACAGAAACCATGCAACATCAAGTTTCCTTTGTTTCCTGCCTATTTTTTTCCCCACTCAGGACCACATTGTTGCAGATTACACAAAGCATCTCTGGGAAGAAAGGAGTCCAGCAGCACAGCTTTTCGTCTGGTCAGTTAATGAATTAGGCTCTCTTATGAAACAAAGACATGTGCTGTTGTTCAAAACGAAAGTTCATGGAAGTTCATCAGTTGAACAAGCTCAGTGATGGCTTGTGTGTCTGTCTTATACGCAGAAAAAATAATGAAGGCAGAGAAAAACGTTAGACACATCCATAGGTAGGATGTGTCTTTAAAGAAGACTCTTTGAAAGAGTTTTTGAGCAGAGTACTGATCAAAAGATGATATTGATCAATTTTGCATTTTGTTTCATCAGTGTGTAGTAAGAGTCTACAAAATTATCTCACCAAAGGGAAGCCCAGTTACTGCAATTTTATGTCTCAATGGGAAAAACACACACAAACCAGAATTTTGGTTTGTGAGAGGAATCAAAAAGTAAAGCAAGAGTAAATAGATAATGTTTGTATATACTTTTAAATATATAGAATATATTTACACTTTAATTCTAGTAGTAGCTCAGGAGATGAGAGCAAGGCTGGCTGGAAGTCAAAAGTATAAGCTTTTTTATACTGGAAAAGATACATAGCTCTTGAACAACACTGAGATACAGAGGTAGAATAACCTCATACTTGCAGCAAATATGTTGCAACACTAATGCATTGCACTTTTACATTGTTTAGGTCTTTTGCACAGTCTCATTTAAACTGATAAACCAGTTGGGAACCAGTCTGGAACCAAGACTCTCTTCATTCTGAAATGCATAAACTATTAGACCTTGTAATCTGGATTCAAGTTTAGGGTGGTTTTGTGTGGGTTTTGCTTTATTTTTTTGTTTTATTTGTTTTGTTTTTTTATTTTTTTTTTATTTTTTTGATTGTGGATTTGGGTTTGCTTTTGTTTTGTTGGGTTTTTTGGTATTTTTTTCACAATGACTAATGTATTGTTCAGCAGACTCCATAGTTTGAAGAGGGGAGGAAGTAACCCACCCACAGTGTAACCATCAGTGTACTAACTTGGATGCTTTACACATATTTATACATACAGGCAACAATTTAATGTGTCCCTCTTTTCTTGTAATATCTTTCATGCAATGTATTTTTAACCTGAAAATTTGCTTGCTTAAAGTTTGTCCTTTCATAACAACATGCCATCAGCACATGGATCTCTTTGCTGGAGTACCACACCATCACTGTGGCTGGTTGACAGCAAATGATGCCAAAGCAGTCAGTAGAAAAAGAATGTAGGGAGAAAACTGGCAAAGTTTGATACTGGCTTTTTTTTAGAGTATTTTACTTTTTTTTTGTCCTAAAGGCAGTCCATTTGCAAACTGTAGCAGAACATGGGCTGCATTTATGCATTTATGCAATGACAGTGTACACACCGAAGCACTCATATTTTGCTGGCTAGCTCTTATGTCCACTAAAACAAGATAGGCACAAACTAGGCAATATTTAGATATTTAGAGTGATTCCTGTTGTAGTCTGACCTCTCTGTTGTTTGGGAGAGTACCAGGTTGACAAGGCCAGCAGTGAACTGGGAACCTCTTTAAGAGTTTGGAAACAAATATCTGCATTACTGATCTTGGGATACCCTGAGACACTATTTATCTTACCAGTAAAGATATAGTCTTAAGGTCTAATTGAGAAAATGTCATCAGTTCTATGAAATCTGCTGCTAGAAATTTATTCTTGTTATGTGCTACTGACTATCCCAGTTTTACTGGAAAATACTACAAAAAGAAAATGTTCATTCTTAAGCACAAGACAGAGTAGGTATAGCTTTTATTATAGAAGTGGCAATTTATTTTGACAACTTCTTTAGAATCTTTTAGTTTTTTAATTTCTATTAAAAAACTGTTGGGATAAACTTTTCAAAGTATGATTTCTGAAAATTTTCTATGCTTTTATGTGAACATATATCAACTTCTTAAAATTCAGAGAGCACATTTGTCTGTAGACTGTACAAAAAACCTGCTAGAAGCAGAAAACAACTACAACTGAGAGGAATATATTTTTTAAAAACTTGAAAATGTTAATTACTTCCTATTTACACAGGTTATGCTCTGCTGAGAACTAGAACCCATTTCCCCTCAAGCCAACTAAAAACACACTTGGTTTAAACTTAGTAACACCAAGCCCTGATGTGCCAGAATTTTCTCCTCTATATACACACTCACGAAGTCAACAAAGCAGACAGGCTGAGCTTATATGTCTTAATTTGTTGCATAGTAATCATTTATCTCAACAATAATTTGGGGTATCATAAATAACCTAGAAGATGAATTTTCTTCTCACAAAATAAGACAAGAAAATTGAAGAAATAGAGAGGAAATCTTAACTATGTTTGTTTTGATTTGACATTACACTAATTGCCAAAGTCACATACCAAGTCCAGCCTTCCACAGCGATAAGGTAAGCTAATAGACAGCAATGGTATTTTTTGTGTATGTGTGTAAGAAACGGAAGATGTGTTGGTTTTGTCACTCATAATTTGATTTTATTTCCTGTGATTATTAATATTCTTCTACTTGTTGTGGTTTAACCCCAGCTAATAACCAAGGCTCACGCAGGCACTCACTCACTCACTCACTCACTCACTCACTCACTCACTCACTCACTCACTCACTCACTCACTCACTCACTCACTCACTCACTCACTCACTCACTCACTCACTCACTCACTCACTCACTCACTCACTCACTCACTCACTCACTCACTCACTCACTCACTCACTCACTCACTCACTCACTCACTCACTCACTCACTCACTCACTCACTCACTCACTCACTCACTCACTCACTCACTCACTCACTCACTCACTCACTCACTCACTCACTCACTCACTCACTCACTCACTCACTCACTCACTCACTCACTCACTCACTCACTCACTCACTCACTCACTCACTCCCTCCCTCCCACACAAGCATGACTGGGGAGAGAATCAGAGGGGCCTAAGGTAGAAAACCCATGAGTTGAGATACAGACAGCTTATTAGGGAAAGCAAAAGCTGTGCGTGCAAACAAAGCAAAACAAGGAATGAATTCACTGCTACCCCTGGGCAGGCAGCTGTTCAGCCGTCTCCAGGAGAGCAGGGCCCCATCACATGTAACAGTGACTTGGGAAGGAAAATGTCACCACTCCAAGTGTTCCTCCCTGCTTCCTTCTCCTTCCCTTCACTTTATATGCNGACTGGGGAGAGAATCAGAGGGGCCTAAGGTAGAAAACCCATGAGTTGAGATACAGACAGCTTATTAGGGAAAGCAAAAGCTGTGCGTGCAAACAAAGCAAAACAAGGAATGAATTCACTGCTACCCCTGGGCAGGCAGCTGTTCAGCCGTCTCCAGGAGAGCAGGGCCCCATCACATGTAACAGTGACTTGGGAAGGAAAATGTCACCACTCCAAGTGTTCCTCCCTGCTTCCTTCTCCTTCCCTTCACTTTATATGCTAAGCATGATATCACATGGTCTGGAATATCCCTTTGGTCAGCTGGGGTCAGCTGTCCTGGCTGTGTCTCCTCCCAAGCACTCCCAGTCTCCTCCCCACCATGGCAGTATGAGAAGCAGGAAAGGCCTTGGCTCTGTGTGGGCTCTGCTCAATAACAAAAACATCTCTATATTATAAATGCTGTGTTTAGAATGAATCTAAAACACAGCACCATATCAGCCACTGTAGGAAAATTTCTCTACCCCAGCCAAAAGCAGCACACTCTTCTACTGTTTTTATGCAATATTGTGTCCATGTGTGTGAAGTTGTGTGATTAGTAGCTACAAAATCTCAGTTTTTGCTTTAGAGATATATTTCTTTTCACAAGAAACAATTCTGTGTTTGGTGAGTGATGGTGAAAAATAACATTTTCTTCAAGATTTCTTAAGATCTTTTTGTCCAGCCAAAGAAATGCCTCAGCCCTTGACATTCATATTTTAAAGTCTTATCACAGATGTTTATCAACACTCATTAGGCAAGAAAAAAAACAAAAAGAAATTTACTGTCTTTATCATTTGTATGTTAGTTATAACATTTTACTGACACTAAAAAGTCACTTAGAGATATGCAAGTTTTGAAACCGTTTTTAATCTCTTCATTATACCTACTTAAAATAAACAAGGGATGCTAATGATCTTCTGAGGAAAAAGAAAAACACACACTTCTCCCCGACTCTTGTTCTGCCACCGGGCATTCACATTTCTCTAAAGACCAACATAACTCATAGAAACAGAGATTTTTGAAAATTATTTATCAGAGGTTTCTTTTTGTGCTTTAAATTTTGCACTGCCGAGTCCGATTTACTGTCATTAAATCTTGCCTCAGTTTCTCTCAGGGGAATCATAATACAAAGTTCTTCTTGTGTCTATCACCAGCAGCACTGTCAAGTTCTGACTTAGGAAAAAAAACAAACTGCAAAATTAAACTTACCATGTCTGTTTAAGTGATGAATTAGCACAATACTTTCATTTATTTTTTCCAGTGTTCAAGGCAATGCTGCAGATCAAACAGGAAAAAGGTCTGGCCCTTCGTTACCACCTTGCTAATGTACCACTTGCTTTGGTGATAGCAACTCAGGCTGAAAACCAGGGACCACATGGAGAAGTCCTTTTGAGCACTGCATTTCCTGCACAATTATTTTCCTTTTACTCTGTGGCTCAAGTCCCATACACTGAAGACACTTCTCAGCTAAACATCGATAGAGCTATGTCACACAAGCTGTGGCATAAGGCAGGAGAGAAGCCAGGCTACTGCGCTGTGAATCGCAGAGGAGTAACCATAATTGTTATGAAGTGTAAAATGTGAGCCAAGTTGCATGTGTTGTTCTGGGGACGTCTGTATATTCTGCTAGGAAAAAGTTTAATCTTTAATAACATAGTAATCAAGAATCAGATTCACAGAAATAAAAGTTAATCCTGTTATCTTCCAGATGCATCAATAATTGTTATAACAGATATAGTGTAAGATTTTACCTTACATTTGAGAGCTGTTCAGTGAAACCTGAGAACACAGCTTTAAGAGTTGTTTCTCCCTTACAGGAATATGTAGCAGAGGGCAGAAACATTGCTGCTGCTGGGTTTCCTCCCCAAAAGAAATACATGATGTTAGCCTCTTCCCAGACAGCTGGAAAGAATCCCTCTTCATTAGAAACTTCCCTTCATTTCAAGTACTCATTAGGAATCTCATTCAGAAATAGAGAATCTTTTGCCAACAACCTGCCTACAGTGATTGCCCCTGTAGTGCTCCCACAGTACTTGGGCACGGGCGAAGACTGAGAAAGACAATTACAAGCTCTCACAAGATTTCATCCTCAGGAGAACAGGTAACTGACCAGGTTCTGTATTTCCTTTATTCTTGCAGCCTAATGATACAGTACCTTGCTGTGGAGTTTTCTCATCTTTTCTGTTA
The DNA here is from genome assembly GCA_013397295.1 of Polioptila caerulea. Taxonomy (NCBI): domain Eukaryota; kingdom Metazoa; phylum Chordata; class Aves; order Passeriformes; family Certhiidae; genus Polioptila; species Polioptila caerulea. The sequence goes on along the minus strand of VYXF01003852.1, from coordinate 643,256 downwards.
CCACCCCAAATCCATTATGGATGTTCATCTGTTTTCTGACTCATACAAGAAGAAAAATACTGACTAAACTGCCAAGTTAGGCTTAATGCAATATTTCTAAAGTCAAAATTTAAGCTCAGTTACCAAACAGAACATTTAACTTGCCTTCATTGCCATTACCTTCATCTTCCAAACACAAGTCCAAACTGAGGCATGTGGCATCTGGAATTTATCACAGTATTTAGAGTACTCAAAATTTTCCTATTATTTGCATCAAGGTATGAAAAAACCCCAAACAGTTAAACAGTAATTTACTTCAAAGTAAAGCAATTAATGACTTCTCCCTGGGTACACCTAGGGGAAGGAAAAGGGACTTCCGGGACAGAAGCTGTGATCATAAGGAAAGGCATAGGGGGAAGAGGATCTCTCATAAAAGCAAAGTCAAATCAGACTGTAGAAGTGAAAAAATAGATGATTTAAAAAATATTTTTGCAAATTATATGTATGTGTATACGTATATGTATAAATATATATGTAATATCGTTAGTATATGCACATGTATACCTATCCCTTTACCATGCAGAACAGAACTCAAAGTTTCTGAAGAGTGAGAATAAAGAAGGCAAGGACCTGTCTCTCAGTGGAGATAAGAGTAAGGAATTTTTTGCATTTCAGCTCAAGTATTAGCCTGCCTGTTTAATACATGTCTAATTTGCTGCTCCAGAAAGCCTCTTGTTTAGTGTGATTTCTAATAAAAACTGTATTCAAGCAGGGGGACTGCTTGATGTAAACAAATGACTGGTTCATCAAGTCCCATCACATGGGTTAGGAGGTTCTGCTCTTCCTGGAGGTCAGCCTCAGTGCAGAGCAGCAGGTTTATTCTAGCATCTATCCACTTCCATGCCTGTAATGGCCTGGAGGAAGAGTCAAAGTATGTCATCAGGAAATCTGTGAATAACCCCAAACCTGAGGGTGCAGTCAATACACTTTAAGGTAGAAATACCACTCAGAAAGTTTTCAAGATTTCAGAAAGATCTGGTCTGAATTTCTTGTTGAAAGTACCTGTGTTTATGCTGCTTCTATTTGTCTCTTCTACAAAACAAATTGCAATGCCTCATCATTAAAACTATTGTTGAATGCCTGGTTATTTTCTTATTTTTAATGAAATGCATTTTTGTTGTTTTGATTTTTAAAAATAAAAACAATATCTACTTGTATCAAACTTAAAAATAATAATTTTTTTTTAAAAAACTATCATCCTTTTCTACAAGGAAAAAAAGCTCCCCGAATGGCTCTGTTATTTCTTACCTTAAAGAAAGCCTTTGAATATCTGAAAAGACTTCAAACAATTTTTTGCACATTAAATTCCTCCCTTTATTTCATTCAGATCAGGTCTATCTATCAGCACGCTCAAAAAGTAAGCCCAGGTTACCTGGCTCATGGTTGGCTGCAGGTGGTATCTCATGATAATAATTTTTTAAAAGCCTGACCGTATTTTTTTTTTTTCACGCATAGAAACATCCTTTCAACAAGAATAAGTATGACACATATTTACATATGTTACGTTAAACATGAGTGAATTCACTGCTCCATTTGTGCTTTCTATTTAAAGAAGGGAAATTTGTTTTAAGAAAATTCCAGAAAAATGGCCTTTGATAGAAGAATGATGAGTAAAATAAGAAAAATGAAATTCATAAATGTCATTCCATATCCTGTTACTTCTGGAAAAAATGAAATTCATAGGTTTTCATTCCCATATCTCTTTTCTTCTGATGTAGAAAGAGATGTGACTGAACAACCACTAAAAATAAAGTCCCTCATTAAACTGAACATTTAGCCTATGCATTCATAGACATGTGGTTGGTC
>VYXF01003852.1:598886-614249 GCA_013397295.1 Polioptila caerulea | reverse complement strand
TCATGCTAGGAAAAAACCCATAACTAGCTCAACACCTACATTCCCTTGAAGGGAACCTTTGTCTAGCTTTCAACTGCAGGCAGTAGAGCACAAATCTATACTACTATCAAAACTGCTATAGATAGTTTATGTGTGACCAAAGGCTGAAATCAGGAATGATGGACAAGTTACACTACCCCAGGAGGAGGTTTAAAAGGTTATATTCCTGGCACTGACTCTGAAAGCATCTCTTGGAAACTAATGAAAATGTCTGTCTTAGAGTCTTCAACTTACACAAAATTGTGGAAAAAAAATATTTGAAGCCATAGGAGCATGGCATTTCTCAAGCAAAGCATACTCCTTGGATCAACATGCAGACTAATTTCATTTACAGGCTGTACAAACATTTTGAGTCTATGTTTCAACAAAGCCAGTAGCTTCAATTAGGGTGCTCAGGTTTTGTCTACAGAGTCCAAGCCACATACATCAATTCACAGAGTCACAGAATCATTTAGGGTCAGAAAAGACCCTTAAGATCATCCGTCCAACCACTNTTTACTGAATCACCACCTTGTCAACTGAACCCTAGCACGAAGTGCCAGTCATTTGTTGGACACCATCAGGGACGGTGACTCCACCACCTTCCTGGACAGTCTATTTAAATGTTTAATACCAAATTCCATGATGAAATTCCTCCTTATTCCAAAGTCAATCCCCCCTGGTGTAGCTTGCGGCCTTGTTCTCTATTCTGTTGCTGGTTGCCTGGGAGAAGAGACCAATCCTCACCTGCCTACAGACTCTTGTCAGGCATTTGTGGAGATGTATAGGATCTCACCTGAGCCTCCTTTTCTCCAGGCTAAACACCCCCAGCTCCCTCACCTGCTCCTCACAGGACTTGTGCTCCAGACCCTGCCCCAGCTCCGTTGCCCTTCTCTGCACTCACTCCAGCCCCTCAGTGACTTTCCTGCAGTCAGGGGCCAGAACTGGACACAGCACTCGAGCTGTGGCCTCCCCAGTGCCCAGGACAGGGGGACAATCCCTGCCCTGGCCCTGCTGGCCACACCATTGCTGAGCCAGGCCAGGATGCCATTGGCCTTCTTGGCCACATGGGCACACCCTGACTCATGTCCAGCTGCAGTTGACAAGCACCCCAAGGCGCTTTTTCAATGAGCCACTTTCCAGCCCCAGATCTTTGGTGCATCTTTGCATCCAATCTTTGGATTGTTATGATTGAAATGTAGGATCTGGCACTTGGTCTTGTTGAACTTCACACCACTGGTTTTCACTCATCAAGAGAGTCATTTCCCCACTTGTCTACTCTGAGCTTTGACATATGAGGTGACAGTCTGGGGATTAGTCAACTCAGACCATCAGTTGTCTGGCCTGAATATGACATACTGTGCAAGAATAGGACAGGGCTCTTTCAGAAGTCTGAATTATACTCAGGGAAAATTATTGAGTGTGAGCTTATGTATTATTTTTATCCAAAGATAGTTTCATATCAGTATTTTTATGACTGTAAAACTTGGATGAAATCTTCAGCATGAGAGGCTAGCACTTTCTCTGTCTTTACACCATCTCTCAGACTCCATCTAACACAGGTGAACAAAAACATGCAATATTTGTAGGTGTGATCCACATTTCTCTGTGGTGCATTTGCCAACCAAGTAGATGCAAATTTGCTGCTTTACACTGGGACTCATGCATTGTTTAATAAACCACTTCCACTATGGACTGAGTTGGTTTTGCTTTGTGTTGTGTTTCACCTGTGTTGAGGAAGCCAACAGAAACAGAAGTGTATTACTGCAAGCTGTAAATATTGTGTGAGATGAAAAGGATTTTTTTCAGTGCTTTAACATAATACAGATAATTAATTCATTTCCAGGCTTGCTCTAACAGATAGCTCAGATATTTTGAATGTCACAAGAAAACTCAATGTAATCTCAAACAAAGAAAATTTTTTTATAAAATTATAAATTATTATATATAAAATAAATTACATATGAAATGATGGTTCAATTAAGCCATAGGATTTCACTGGTCAAGTAAATACGATAAAATATCATTTTACAGCATAAAATGTATCATTAAGTATCTTTTTACTGTGAATAAGTTTTTTATTTTAAAAAAATTCTAAAATCTATTTTCTAAAAATTATTACCCTGAAAAAACTATATTAGATAGTAGTCCTACTAAGGACTCCCATATCATGTGATAAACATAATCTTTTATGAAGGCAATAAAGAGTTTGCTAGGGTTCCTTGTGAATTTTGGGACTGATTTACTCTGCTAAAATTAGATAAAGTCAATTTTAAAGAAATTCTAAAGGAAAGAGAATAAATGGCATTCACACTGGACTTTCATATGTTGTTCATAATTTAAACCCAAATATACCTAGGTGTCTTTTGTAATACTTGCAAAATAGATACAGTGGTCAATATTTCTGGGCCCCACAATCTGTAATGCAGTAGTCCTGTGGAGCAGAACCCAAGCAAGAAGTCTCTGAGAGAAAATTGTGATCAGTTGTGGGCATGAAGGGGCTGGAATATCACACTAATTCTTCAATTCCTCAACAACAACAAAAAGCAAAAGACATAGCTGAGGTCTGTCCAAGTTAAAACAGGAAGACAGAGATGCAGCGCAAGAGGTGTTATTTGGCTTGGGGGAAAGAGAACTTTACCCAATCAATACAGCAATTGTTTGCTTGGGCATATGAAATAAAACATTTGAGTGGCCTAAGATGTTACTATGACCATATGTTGTGATTTTTCGTAATGAGGAGATTCGCCAGCATGTGTACTTACAGTTTTATGCTGGCAGGAATTTCAGTGATTTGCCTTGGCAATTCTTTTTGAAGTGCACATCCAGCTTCTAGTTCAATATAGAAGCTGTCCACTATGTAGAGTTGAGGTACTAATCAATAGCTCTTTCTTTCTTTTTTCCTTCTGTTTCTCTTCCATGTGCTTTCATTCATTAGCCCAGGTGAGCATCCTACTTTTGACTCACAGATTTTCCCCTTGATATGAACTCTAAATACAGTTATTTGCTTGTTATGATAGTACTGAAAACACTGGGAATTTTGAGACTAGTTTTTAGTGGCATGGGCATGGACACCATTGTCTCTTAATCTGTGGCAGCACCTGATGTTCGTAAGAAATGAAATGACTTTTCCTAACCTGCTCAGAAAAAACAGTTCCATAGTATGGTGAAGTATTCCTAGTCTAGCTGCCTTATCTATCACAAGCCTCCTGTTCTATGATTCACACAGGGGTTAATTATGTTACTAGTGATAGTAGTCATATTTTCTTTTCTCCATCTCATCCTGTAGATGCTTTCCCTCTTCAGTATGTTATTCTTCAATCTCAAGTAAAATTTTAAGAAGGCCTTTCCTTCTAGACATTTACTGGTAGTTTTTTTTTTATTAGGATAACACACTTTTTGCCACATTTCTTCAGGAGGAATAACAGTGATCTTGTACATTTAAGGTAATATCCTTTAGTCTCTACTGTCTCTGAGTAATAAAAATGCTGCTAATAAATTGAATTTTAAGTTATCTCAATGAGTATTTAAAGATGCCACAATATCTGTTGACAGGAAATAGTCATATTTCTGCTCAACAAAAAGAGGCTACAGTGGCCTATGCTGCATTGAACTGCAGAGAGACAACAACATACAAATTCTAAAGTCATAAAAAAACCCCATTTTACTGAGAGGCCAAAGTATACTCCAGAATTTCTTTGTGTTTTTCTGCATATAACAAATTTTATAGCAGTCAAGGGTACTTATCAAAGACATGCAGGTACAACAAATTTGTTGCCTTGGAGCTAGGTAGAAGAAAAGAAGATGTGGATTGCCATCACCATACAAAAGACACTCAAAGAAGATCCCCAAAGCTGATTGGTTCACAAGTCAGCTAGAAGCTCTCCTTATTTTAGATTCTAGTAAGGCCATGATTTTAAAAATTAATTTTCTAATAAGTTCCACTTAAAAAAAAAAAAAAAAGCCAGCTTGTAGATAGTAAAGCACTACTAAAAATAGCCACTGATTGAATGCTGAATCTTTCAGCAAAGTGTAAGTTTTTCAGAAAAACATTTAAAAAAAAGGAAACAGAACCATGAAACACAAACAAAAAACCCAACAAACAAAAAGCCCCAAAACAAAACAAACAAAAAAGCTCCAAAAAAGCGCTGGTGAATGCATGTGGAAAATAGACCTCTTCTTTTCTTATCCTGTTGTATGCGTTCAGTATTGTAAAATCTAAAATAAAACCCTGTTACTCAGTTTCAACACTGAATCAAGATTGTAAAAAGGCAAATTAGAAAAATAACAGTGCTGATTAGAACTAGCTTTAAATCTCAAATCTTCCTGTTAATTAGAGTTTCTAAAATAACCAGGCTTAGTCAGCATCAGTATTTAATTTTAGAATTTTGGATTGGGTACTTCTGTCAAAGGAGCAGTGAATCCACAATCTAGTTTGTTAGGAAGTTTGGAATGTAGAAGTCCAAATCAAAGCCTGAAAGTAAAGTTCTAATACTTGTGATCAAAAGGCATAGAATTATTATTATGAAAGGTGATAAAATTAGAGAGATCAGGCATACTGCTCTGGTCCCTACATCATAAGCACAATCACAGTCCAGGTCACTCAGTTTCTCTAAGGGAAATGGTTATGTTTAAGTTTTAGACATATAAAGAAGTAGAAAAGTGCTTAGGTTTCCTGTTTAACCCATGAAAATATAGGTGTCCTTCTGAAGGTCTCTGGAGTTAATCTTCCCACCTATTTAAGTCACAGAAAATACAGGCACATATGACCCTCTCCACAGAGATCAAAGTCACCTCCTTCTTTAATGTCCAAGTTGCTTACTTTAGGAGTGTTGTTTTTCTAAAACAATAGGTACAAATTATCTTTCTAAGGGAAATGGGGTGTCTGAAGGCATGGCCTTCTCCATGTGTACATGTCATAGCAACAGTTGTACTTTCTTGCTCCCTGAGAGTACTGCTTGCTTTAAAGGCAAGAAGGCAGGAATGGTCCTGCCCTGCTTAGGACTAATGTAATGGGACAAGACACACTAGTGTTCTGTGAATCTCCTGAAAACCCCTCTGTAGAACACCACTGTGAGCAGAGGAGCAGTGTCTACGCCAGGATTGCCATGTGGTGTGAAATGCTTGCAGAGGCTTTACAGCTGGTAGTGTAGTCTGTAGGATAGTAAACCCCAGCTTAGTCAGGGTGGCATATGTCAGGCATTGATGTGAAATCACAGCAGATCTTTCCAAAAGTTTAACTATGTCTCCAGAAAAAGATCCAAATTTAAAAATCAGGATATGAAAGATGCTTACCATGAATCGTAAACACGTGACCAACGTTTTCAAAGCTTAAAAAAGGTTGGACCTAAATACATTTGGGAAGTTGACTGCATAAAATTACCCATTTGTTTCTATTTGATACCAGTTCGTACAGTAAGCTGTATTTGATCATTCATTTTCATATGTCCTATCCCTCTGGGATCAAGTCTTTTTTCATTTTCACTAGGATCAAGTTTTGCAATATCATGTTGTTAAGAAAACTGAATCCTCAGGATTAAAAAAAAAAAAAAAAAGGAAAATAAAGAAACCTCCAAATCAACTGTCATTCCATGTATAGAAATCTATTTTTTTTCTACCAAGTCTGTATTCCATTCCTGCATAAACTTTAAGAATCTTTAAAAGTATGTTCAAAATTATGTGAAGGGTAAAATTATGAAGTTCCTGCTTGGAAGAAAGTGGCTTAAATTCTATCCAATTATTTGCCATGGCAACCAGCTAAACACAAAAGGGCTGGAATGGATGTAGAGTACTGCCTCTATAATCATCACTGTATGTCCTTCAAATCATGGATATGCAGCACCACTATCCCAATCTACTTCAGGGCCATAAACCTACACGGTAATTATATGCTTTGGAACACTTCACTTAAGTGCACCAATAATATAGTGAGTGAACATGTTCTTTAATTCTGCACCTGTAAATGGGGAAAAAAATAAAGAAATATCTTCTATCAGAAATATGGGGGGAAAAAGGAAATTAGATCATGACATAATTTTTAACCTACTTTCTGATCTATCAAGTCCCCACAAATTGCTAATCTTAAATTAGCTGTTAATAATCAATGAGTAAAAATGCTGGCTAAGTGTCGCTTTAAGAACTATGATATGTGTTTATAAAATGAATAAAAATGAGAAACTCCAGATAAAGGGCTTCATCCCATCAATTGATTCTTTGCCATGGGGTTCACTGTGTTTCCACCAGTGGATTTCCACAACTGAATTTCCATGAGTTTTCAGGGTAGTAATTTTGGAGCTCAGACTAGTGATTTGCAGAACCAGGCCCCAGGCACTGACACACATAGGGTCCATCTTGACCTTCTAACACGTGAGTTTCTACAGTTAAGGGTTATGAGGGAGGAGGTACAGATTGCCATTTGCCTTTCAAATATGTTCTGGGCAATTTGGGCCTAGATTGCAGACCAGGAGATGTGGTTCCTTTCTGGTTCTGTTACTGAGCTGTTAAAGCTTAACCTTTGTATGCCTGTTTGCCCTCCTGCCTTTTCCCAGCTCAGTGTTTGGCTTGTGAACTCAGTGAAGCAGGAACTGTCTCTTATTTTCTATTTGTACAGTGCTTTGAACAATGGATCTCCACTATGCCTGTCTGCAGGTGCTAATACAAAATATGGTCAAGATAAACCCAGGTCACCTTTGAAGTTGGTTGCTTCTATTTCAGGTTTGTCAAAGGCTTTTGTGTCCTGTTTTTTTTTTTCAAACTGTATTAGCTGGATCATAAAAAAAATATTATTTGTACCCATGAATCTTGCATTGCTTGTATCCTTTGATTATCAACATCTATAATGATGATAATAATTATTAATGATAATGTCTAACATCATTAATACTAAAACTACATCTAATAATATGTTGCCAAATATTATATGCCACATGGTTTTTGGAAGTCAGTTCTGATTAAACATTTGAGTCTAAGGGTAATCACAGTGTGTCATTTTGGAGCTACATATCTTGTATGAGCAACTGTACATTTGTATTTGTGATTTTTTTCTTAGACAAGTGAAAGGGAGCAGCCAAACCCATGCAGGGTAGAGCTAATGTGACTGAATGATTCCACAGGACATCAAGGCAATTTAACAGAACCAAAAGAAAAAGGTAAACTAAAACCATCTTAATCTTCTAAGACTCATTAATCATATCCTAGATTTTGCACCTCCCATATAAACTTCTGAAAGTGCTTTTCACTCCAGTGAGCCAACTCCTGTGTCAGGATTTTGTATTTTAGATAATATGTTTAATAGTTGCAACTACTGAACTCATAAAGACTCAAGATTTTAAAACATTTAGATGGTTAAACCTTGCAGTCCTGCAAAAATATTGAAACTGTGAACCCAATGTTCTTTAAAATGAAAAATATAGATAGTCGATGAAGAGAATGTGGCAAATATGATAAACAACACTACAAGAAACTTCATTACCTCTAAGCAGATACCTTGATTTCTGAGAAATAACTTTCAGGTCTTGAACACTAAATTATTGATAGCAGTACTTAACATACTTAGAAAGAAAAATAATCAGATAATCTGGGACAATCCTCATCTGTCCATCTCTACATAAATTATAAAATGTTAGAAAATGTCATGGCTTAGACATTCCTCCTGAACACAATAAATAAGTCTGGTCCTTATGTGTAAAACTTCTCCAAAATAAAGGCCTTTATTTCTCTATTGAAAGAAGACCTCTGCCAAAAATATTTCATGATATATATTTTGTTAATATTTTTAAAATATTTTTAGACTGTTGAAATTTTCCCATCTATGATATAACAGAATACATTAAAGTTTTAATACACATTAATATGCCATTGCTTATGTTTTAAAAGGCTTAAATTAAAAAATGTGTGTTGATAGTATATTGTTCAGAGCTATTTTACAATTAAAAATTGTTGAAGATAGACCAGTGATCCCATTGGATGCATATTTTACCAAGCATAAACTGTGATAAGATGTGTTTTCCGTGCCTGTCACACAATACATATTGTGTATGAGGAAAACCATTAGAGTTTTATGAGGCAATTTGAACTGCCTGTAAAACTGCTGAGGGCAAAACAAGTTGGATTTTTAACAACAGAGAGTCAAAAAGAGTATGTGGTGCTTTCACTGACAATTGTCATTGTCCCACATAAAAATGGGATCTGCTTTTCAGATGTGAAATAAAAATCAAACATCAAACAATTATGATATGTACTTTATTTCTTTGAAAAGCATGATCTCCAAGACTTTTTACAGGATGTAAACCATGTGATTTCTTGAAAAAATTATGAACCAATCCCCTCAAAAAAGCAAAGTTCAGGTAAAGTCTGTCTTATCTATAAAAAAGGAACAAAAGTGTCATTTTTTCTATTCTAGTACTTGCAAACTAATAGTTGCAGAGCCCCTGTACTAATCATCATAGCAATTACATAGAAATTATATTTCACAGGCATTTGTCATTTTATTCTGAGGAATCTTAAGACATCATGCAAGCCACATTTCCATAAAGTAATTGGACAAGAAAGTCTGTCTTAATCGTATTATCAAAGCTAATGTAGGGTTTTGTGTGTTCTCAGAAATCACATCCCCCAAATTCCTTAGGTTGCAATAGGACTTCATTTCTTTTGTCCTATACAACAGGTATGTGATCCCTCCTTATAACCTTTATAATTTCTTTTCAAAATGATTCCTTTTCATATACTCTCTGATTTATTATTTCCCCTTTGCCAGGAGTCAGCCTTGGCAGGCTTCTCACCTCACACCAGCACTTACATTCATGATGTGGTTGGCACTGTGAGTTCTGCAGGGTCATGAACCTATGGAGAGTCGGTGCCTCCCAGTAGCCCCTGATTTGGACCAGGTGGTTGGGTTCATCTCCAGCACTTGGAGATTTGAGCAGTTGACTCTGGAGCAGGAGTAAAGCACAGGGTGGATGCTCATGCACCTCCCAGCTCACATTGTGTCACAGAGCAGGGGTGGCAGCAATCATTTGGAACCACTCAGGCAAGCTGTGATTGAGACATTTCATCCATGAAAATTAAATTTATTGCCTCATCAGAAAAATGCCTAACAATACCAATTACTGTTAAAAAAACCAGTGACTGGGGATGTGGCTCAATAGAAGTTTTGTATTGTATTCCCCATTTTCACTTACTTGTGTGGAGTTCATCAGTAAATTCTTCATAAATACTTCCATCTACTTTCACTACAATGATGGCCACAACAGACACTGGGGAATTGCTGAAGTTTTTTCAGCAGTAAATTAAAGTGTTTGAAAGATATTTGTAACACACTCATATAAAAAAAAAACTATTCTACTCCAGTTTTCCAATTCTTTTGTTGGAAGCCAGTGAATATTTATGATTTTTTTTTTTTTCAGTAAAAAAGTTATTACTTAGTTATGCTAATACCTGAAGATGGGGGCTAGGAGGTAGGAATGGCTAAAAATCTTTGAAGAACATTGTTTCCTTAAGACTTGCATATTTTTTCATGACCAAACGAATTCTATTTTCAAGAAAGGTATATGTCTAATTGGTATTTGTGGTTGGCATGACTCATCCTATGTTGCTTTTATGATCTTAGGCACATGGGAGTAAATTTCTGTCCACTAATTAGAAATTTCAGCCATTTTGTGTAATGTAACATCCATCCAGACCTGTTGACCTTGGTTCTTTATACATTTATGTTGTTGTTGTTTGTCTGGTTGTGTAATTATTTATTATAAAATAAAATAACCTAAAAGGACATTTTTAACCTGCTTTCTTTTCCATGACCAAAATCTAAATCTCTAAAATTCATATCAAATTATAAATTTTTACACTATTTCAAGAAAGGGAAAAATTTTTTTAGTTCTTATCAAACCCCATGGTTTTAGTTTATCTCAAAAAAATAATAAAAGCAGCAGAGTAGGGCAAAACAGTTAATTCTCATCTGGTATAAATGCATAATTTTGCAGCAACACTTGATGAGTTTTCACTTTCTGTGGATTCTCAGACATGAATTTTAAGCCACTGCAATGGGAAAGTTTGCTGCAGGAGCACCAGCAGACTCTTGGATGTGGAAATACAAATGACGCTTCTGTAGCAGACAATTAAAGATATGCACAGCAGGGAAGGAGAGGTAATGTTTGAGATCCACTGTCCAAATGATCATAAATTCTAAGCTCTTTGCACTCTAGGACAGTAATTGATAATATTAAAGTAAGGTAACTATTAATAATTGCCAGATGACTTAATTTGCGTACGTCTGTAATCTTAATTACAATCTCAGCAAGAATGTCACCTTTTGAACAGACAGATGAATAAAGAATGAAAAATCAGGTCTATAGGAACTATCTCTTGGTGTCATCTAGTGGTTACATTCCCATACTGCAAAAAGGAAATTGTGTGTGTAGTTTTGTTTATGTATATATAATTCTATATAACTCTCTATAAAAAAACTCATGTGAACACCCACATATGTATAAAATATGTTTGTTTCTGACTGAGTGGAGTAAAGGAAGCTGCCATTTTTAGCAGACAAGGCAAGAGTAGCTTTTCTCTGCTCTTCACCCAGGCCTTTTTCCTGTGTCTTCTTATGAGGTCAAGACACACTGGCAGAGAGCTCAGTTAGCATACAGTGGTGTGAAGGTGCTGTCTGCTGCCCTTTTTAGCCTGCTTGACTGAGCGGCTGGGTGTTGTAAAAGAACATCCTCTGCCAACACACAAGGTATTTCCTTATGGGTGACTGAGTAGCACTAAGGGGATGCTGACAGATTGAAGTGACATGCCACAAATCTGATTGCACATGGCACTGGAGGAAGACAGAGCATAAAAGGAGCATCCCCTGTCCCTCCTGCCAGCTCTGTCTGCCTCTCCCCACTTGAGAAGGGAATGGCTGACACTGAAACAGGTAGCACTGCAAGAAATACACTGCTGTGAGTGTGCTGAAGTGACACTGAAAAAAAAAAAGAAAAAAATATTTAATATGTTTTTAAATTTTTAATATAACTCTACTGGTAACAGGAAAGGCAATAAACCTATGGATAGGGCAAGAATAGATTAAAACCCACAACTTTGGCTAGAGGTATGGCTCAGGAATATACACGATGTCCAAGTTTGCAAGTCCTTTCTCAAGAAGAATAGGGCTTAGCACCAGTGAATTGTCCATAACTATTCCACAAGGACTGTAACTTGTTTTGTTACAACAGAGAAGGGAAATTTATACTCCATAGAAGTTTTTATTCTAAAAAGAAAAGACTGGAGTGGGCCTTGGACCTAAGAAAGCAAACTTAGTTTGTATTTCCTTTATTCTAAGACAAGATTTCAAAAATTTCCACTGATTTTTTAACAAGTGACCTGACATTCATAAAAGTTTTGAGTACAATTTTTTCATGGGGTTTGCTATATGTTAAAACATTCAGAAAAATACTTCGAATACTGATAAAATATAACTTTTATTTGAGTTTTGTAATCTTGCCAGTATTTTGCTCAGATAGTTAATAATCTGCACCTATAACTATGGGTGATGGGTACCATCACCCGTGCTTCCAAAAATTGAACAATCCTGGTCCAACCTGAGTAAAATATTTAAACAACACAAATATATAAATGAACTCAAAATGCAATATTCACTATGCATAGTTTTCAAAATCGTCCTGATTATGGAAAAAGAAATATGAAAATAACAGATTGTTTGAAAATTTGTAAAAAGGATTTTTCAATTTCAATTGAACCCATGGGAATATACACACTTGTCTTTCTTTCCTAGCTGGGTGAAAGAAGGAAATACTGAGAATATAATTTTTGAGAGGTTTTCATGCTGAGTGACAAGATGGATTCAGCACCAAGAAAGACTGCTAGTTTGTCTACCTCCCAGAGAGTTCTGGAGCCAGGTCTAGATATAAAAAAGGAATTATGAAGCAGATAGTCACATTATGCTCCAGCAGACAAATAGACTCTAAGGCACCACTGGCAGAGCAGCACTGAAAAGCACCAAAATGCTCAAGATCCCATCCATCCTCCTTCTCACACAGCTACTGGCATAGCTACTATCATAGACATAAGATTTGCTAATCTAGTCCTGGAGCCCTCTAGACTTCCTAAACACAAGGTCTGAATCCATATAGCTGTGCTTGAGAATTTTCCATCTATTTTAACTTTTCACTGGCTCATAAGAAGCCCCACTTCAGGCTGGAGTTCAGTAACATTATGCATGGCACATACCTCTAGCATCTAGAGACTTTTAAAAAATTCAGCCTGAAATGCTTTTACATTTTAAACCTGATTAGAAATAACTCATTCAGATGGTTATGCAAGGGCACTAAAATATTTACTGTGCTGTATAAAAATAACTGCTCCAAATACTGAATTTTAGCTGTAGGTAGAGAGGGAAACTATCCAACTAAACCAGCAAAGAAATTAGAAAGAAAAAGACAAATTATACAATTAGAAATATTTTCTCAGGCTGATTGAAACTCACCTGTAAGAATATTTTTAGTCCTGTTTAGGTTACCTCATAAATTTTCACTAATATCTTGACTACAGTAAATCATTCAAGCAAGATTTTATCTTTTTGTTTGAGTAAACTACAGGAACCAATACATTTTTATATATGCATAGAGAGAAGCAGTCCCTTATTGCTTTCATCGTCTTGTCTTTTTTTGAATCAGAAATTATAACATTAAATCTCTTCAAAAACGTGAAAGAATAACCCTACAATATTATCAGAATGGATTTAGTTATTTCTCTTCTTACTTTTCTGGCATATATTCATGATATCATTGAAGTGATATTTGCTATACATATCCAGGCAAAAAGGTTGCTTCTGTTTCCTGTGTGCCGGGATTAACCCTTGTGTGTGTTTCAACAAGTCCTGTGCTCCTCAGAGGAAAGGATACCCCAAGATCCTCCACTGAATTTGTGACTAGGCTGGGAACAATGTGCTGGGACAACCTGTACCACAAAGGGCACACAGGAGCTGTCTTTCCTTGGGTTTTGATATGGCACCACAACTGCATTTTAGTTTTCTGAACAGTACATTTAATCTCACATTAGAGTTAAAAATAATTCATGAAGCAGTTAAAATGGATAGGTTGCCTGTACAGTGGGTGCATACACCTGCACTTACTGTTCAAAATTGTCCATGGCTATAGCTAAATATTGATATACATTTTTTAATTTAATAAATTTAAATTTATTTACATTTTTAATTTTTACTTTAGCAATTTCTTTGTCATGTGTCAATATTATATCCTGGTGTCTTATGAATGTTAATAGAATTTCTTTATGAAAACAAACCTAAAGCTGCAACTAGGTAATTTGATTGCAAAGTCAAAATTATAACAATGTCCAAAGGGATGCCAAGAATAGGATTAAAATCTTGATTTATATTTTATTTCTGGTTACCGAATCCTTGATAAGCCAGTTTCATCTAGTTTATTCTGAAGGGATGAACTGAAACTAGGTGGAACAACACAGTTTTCATGTGAGAACTGAAGATGAGAGCAAGTCAGTAAAATCTGAGGTAACAGGAATTTACAAGACAAGATATGTAGAAGTGAAAAGTTGGAAATAAGGAAATTACTTCTTAAAAAAATCTCAAAATCTTCTGTCCTAATATTGAAGAAAAATTCTTTTACAGTGAACGTTCCTATTTTTTATCAAATAATGAAAATAACAGAAGTCACATTAAGTAAATACATGCACGTAATTCATTACTATTCATTACTAGCTATAGAGCTTCACTCAGAAATATACACTGTGTACATGAGCAGAATACTCACCATCTGCTATAATTCTTTTATCTTATTTTTTAATTCAAGCATGCTTTAACAAGTACACTGTACGTAGCTTAAAGTCAATGATTTTTTGCTGTTGCTGCCTGTAGGAGACATGCAGAACTATTTAAATTATATATAAGCAGATTTTTTTCTATGTGCATGCAAACTAATTTTATCTCATAAAATACCATCAAGAGACAGAATTTGATCACTAACTGCCATTTATATGATGTAATATGCTGTTTTACATTGACAAGTTATATCCTTAATCAAATTTGTGTTGAAAAATATGACTCACAAAAATATGAGTGTAAATCTTTGCATTTATTTTAAGACAATGGAACACATTTCTGATAGAGAGATCTTGGAATTTTCTAGTCTTAGGACTTAGAAACTTGGACAAAAATGTGTTCTCTTAATAGCAGGACTCAAAAAGTGCCTAAAATAAAACAAACAAACAAACAAACAAAAAAACCCCCAAACTAATTCAGTCTTTATTTTAATTGAAGACCCTAAGTTTCTCCTAATCTAAGACCCAATGATACCTGCAACAAATACAGTAAAATTTCCTAATCTTTCTGACTGGAAAAAATATATTATTTGTTCTCTTTGCTCCTCCTCTACTTTCCTCCACTCATTAATATACCTGTTCCATAAGGGTTGTTTTACTGCACTTCCCAAACAGAAAATAAGGTTAGAGGAACTCTACTCTTTCTAAAGGTAAATTGCATGAAGTGCTGACCCAGAGGCAATGTGATATAATAGGAATATTTTTGTAACTTTTCTGCTGTGTAGTCGTAACCTGATTTTTCCCAAAACACAGAGAAACCAAGGTTATAACTCAGGAACTGAAGTACTAACAACCTTTTTTTTTTTCTTCAAATTTCTGTCATCTAGAGATAGCAAAAGGCTGTATATAGTCCACTCTTTCACTTGATGTTCAGCACCTTCTTATGTGAATAATCTCATTGGAAGAAAAAAAGATATATGTTTCTACTTCCCACTTTAGAAATGAAACTGAACTGTATAGGGCATCTCATCACAAATATTGTAGAGAAAATACCTTTAAAGCTTCTATTCAGGACAGCAAAGATTGCTGCTGGATTAGGTGCTTTGTATGTTTCTTTAAATAAATTAATTTCTGCTTTGTGACATTCAAAAGTAGGTGCTGAAAGTTTTACAGTATTGCATATGCTCAAAAAGGCCTTAGTTATTAAATAAGAAGTGCATAATTATGAACATCAAACTTCAAGACAGATACTATGTTTGAGATATATTCCCCTTTATGATTTCTGATGATATATTATATATAATACTAGTAAGTAGCAATAGCTATTCCCTACTCCAATAAGGTTATCCCAATTAAAAAACTTTTTAAGTTGAATTCCCTATATCAAGTTTTCTAATTCAGAAATAATGCCAGATGAAATTTTAGGTTAAAACCTGGAAGATTAATCAAAGTCCACTGACTAAAAATATTTTTGTACATTGATTATTTTCTGATATAATTATATAATATATATATATATTATATAATTTAAATATAAATTATTTGGTTAGA
>VYXF01003852.1:583619-598790 GCA_013397295.1 Polioptila caerulea | reverse complement strand
AAAGTGGGATTTTATTCTTTATTTAAAATTGTTTTCCTAGGAATATTGTTCCTAAATGAATGTGTCTCAGAATGTGTAAAATTTTTCTCTTGCTCCATCTATCTCTGCTTTTGTATTTCTTGCATGCAACATGCCTTTCTACTCAAGGAAATAGATACACACTATTTTATCTTGACATGAAGGTCTTCTCACCAAATCAGTTGGTATCCTTTAATCTGTACTCAACTGATTAAATTTCAGGTATAGGAGGAACCTGCGGCTGCCTCTCTAAACAGACTTTAGTCTTTAGACTTTAGACTTTAGTCTAAAGTTCATCTAAAGTCTTTGGACTTGATTATCTCTGCATGTTTTGTAGGTCCTTAATTTCTCACATTTGAAAAAATATTCATTAAAAAACCATTAAAACCACTAACTGAAAACAAATTTCCTTCTGTTTTGCAGTAAGTTAGTAAGGGACAGGCATTAATACTCTAATTCTTCTCATCCATACACATTTCTAGAAAAGTTGTTCATAATCATTTCCAGAGTAGTCACCTCCAGTGTCCAAACTCAATCTAAGCTATAGAATATAGTTTCATATCTTGTCACTTATGAAATCCACATGTGTAAAAGCAACAATATCTGTATTCAAGTGCATAATCAAAAAATTTGTTTTATTTTCTGACAATGAGCATACACACTTAGTGTTGCAATCATAATCTTTCCTCCACTTCCTAAATCAGCTGAATCTACAATGATGTTCTGGAGCTATGTGTAGCACATATACAAGGCAAAAGTTTTAAAAGTATTCCAGTTAGTATATTCCAGCATGAAAAGACTAGAAAACTGAGTCATATTCTCTTCCCTTTGTACTAAGGGTAAATCTGATTAAGTAAATTATCTGGGTCATTAAACTGATAACCTAAAATGAATACATATCATATCTGAGTATAATTCTGACTTTTCACTAAATAGTATTAATGCTTAACTATCTTGAAATATAAAAAATGCACAGTGTGTTTTGAAAAAGAAATATATATATATGCCTATATCCCATTTATATACACAAAGAGCAAGAGATATCAATGTAGAATCATATATTAGTAATATTATCTAAAAACTTTGAAAATGTCACAGAATAACAGAATTTATTCTATCTCCTCAGACACTTACAGTCTGATGATATCTCTTCTCAGCTATCTCTTCTTGAGGCTCAGTCTTTGTCTCCCTCAGCCTTTCTTCATAATAGAGATGCTCCAGACCCTTCATCATCTTCATTACCTTCCACTGGACCCCCTCCAGAAGTTCCAACTCTCTCATACTGGAGAGCCCTGAACTGGACACAGCACTCCAGATGTGCCCCACCAGCTCTGAGTAGAGGGGCAGGATCACCTTCCTCGGCTGGTTGGCAATGCTCTTCCTGAGGCATCCCATGGTGTTTTGGCCCAAGGACATGTTGCTGGCTCAAGGACAACTTGTTGTCCACCAGAGCTCCCAGGTTCCTCTCTGCAGGTCAGCACACAGCCTGTGCTGGTGCCTGGGGCTCTTCCTCTCCATGCGCAGGACTCTGCACTTGCCTCTGTTGAATTTCAATTTGTTCTTTGCCCATTTCTCCAACCTGTTGAGGTCTTTCAAGGATCTGAAGGAACATATGGTAGATCTAATCTTTACAACAACTAGAAGAAGATAGTGAAGATATTTTGGGGATCTCTCCTCCTAAATTAACATAGAGCTCAATCCCCTCCTAACTAATGATGGGTTGTTGGGTTTTGGAGTTTTTTTCCTAACAAACTTTAGTTAATTTCTATAATTAATCTTAATCTGCCCTTATAAAATCAGAATCAAACACAAAACATCAAGACAATAAAAGGGTTAATAATTCCCAAAGTAAAGAGTTTTAGAATTCTGCCACAGACACTATACTCACAGAACCTTTTTCCAGACCATTTTGCATTGAATTTCTTGGCATTTCTAAAAGAATTTTTTTATGATCCCCAATGATATAACTGTGCAATATTGGCTCAATTTTCTTGAGCCTAGAGTTATAGTCTTGATCTTTAAGCAGCAATATCTGATGAAAATTAGAATGCTAATGTGCATTATTACCACATAGACCTTCAGCTTCTATAATAATGTAGACAAAGAATTATTTTTTATCATGAATCCCTGAGCAGTCGTGGCTAAAGAACTCCAGAATGTCCTTTCCCTGACAAATATTATTAGTGCTAAGTTAAAAGTTTGCCTGCTGTCACTGTGACCTTAGCTGACCCCTTAATTTCTTGAGTTCAAGTCCAATTAACCTTTCGGAAGAAGCACAACTGCTCTAACCAGACAAGTCAATAGAATCCAATAGTAATCATTTCATTTTCTGGTTTGTCAAAGGGCAGTGGTCCCACCTCAACCATTTCACACAAAGGTGGTAATTTATCAATGTTTAGAATGATCTGTACTGGACCATACCCAGCCCTCTCTCAAGTGCACTAATCAATTAAACAGGCTGTATCTCAGTCATGCCACCCTGTGTGCTGCCACAGAAGAAGGCGCCAGTTGAAAAATTACTCTCCTCTTGTGATATTTGCTGGTTTAGTTTCAGGAATGAAAATATTGATATACACATCAAGCTCTTGTTACCACAAGAGGCTTGAACTGCATCTATGAGAGTATAGTGGGAAAACCTGTCTGGTGTGAAAAACTATTTCTCATCATTGTCTGTCTTCCATCACCTCCTTGTACATGTATGGCTGCTGTTGAGTTTTTTTCAGAGTAAGCCATAGCATAATGGAGGAAAAGAGTCCCAGGAGAGTAGGAGGAAAAAAGGATTAATTAAAGTTGGCTTCAAGACTAAAAATAGGAAAGAGAAAAAGAAAGATGTGACAATGTTCTGTTACTTTTTGTCTTTCAGCTCTGACAAAATTGGGAGAGCAGCCCCAACTCCCACACAAAAATACTGTACCCAGTGTATGGCTGAGTGTGCAGGGGAGAGACATGCTGATAGCAAAGCTGGAGTGATCCTACAACAGCTGTCTGTGCATGACTACCTGAATATCTGATGCAAGTGTGTGAAGAAAGTGGGATTGTATTGGCCGTGGTTTGCCAATAAAGGAAAAGGGCAGAGAAAGGACAGCTTCTGGTGGGGTCAGGTCTAAGGGTTCAGCCCTGAGCCAAACATCATAGTCCTTATGTTCTCCAAGGTGGTGATCAAGTTTTGCTGGGCTCTTGGGAAACAAGAGGGAAATTGAAATTCTCCTAAGATTTAGGAATGCTGAAATTACATTCTTCTTCCCAGTGCAAGCAAAGATGACAAAAATTTTGGATGAAAATGCAGAGCAATAATCTAGATGCTGAATTATGGGACTTCAGATTTGATGTCATGGTTAAGAGAGAACTCCCACAAATGTTCAACATTGGCCAATATGACTGAAACATAACTCTGAGCAAAATTCTTTGTGAAAGTGGCACCAAAGTGATGGGAACAAGGAACATACTGAATTTTTCATTTGATTTTTCCAAGTCCCTCAAATGTCCATTCACTTTCCTAGAATAGAGTTGAACAAAGAAAAGGTAGTTCTGGAACTCAGAGGGATGGAGCTTTTTGCACTAAGCAATCAAAAAACTAACAACTTAACCAGGTATTTGCTCAAATGATAAACTTGATTTCCAATTAATTGTTTTTTGGTTGTCCAAATTAAATATTTTTAATGCTTCACATATCTGAGTATTTTTTCATTGACTTATGAATTCATTTATTTATAGCAATATTTGACAGTTGTAAAATACTCTAAACTCTTCATTTGTTAAGAGCACTAGCAACATATTTATTACTAAAGCTAAGTTTGCAATCATAACAAATCTTCAAAACACAATTGAAGCTATTTTTAATTTAGCTCTCTCTTGATTATTGTCATACAAAATATACAAAGATGGTAAAAGGAAAAAAAAACCCTTTAAATTAGTTTTGCAGTTTCCTACTGTCCTATATTAAAGGCAACCTAATAGAATTTATAGGAGTAGAACCCTTTTAGGCAGCACTCTTTGTATTTTTTATTAAGTCCATACTTGCAGAATCTACTTAATGTCAATTTTGTACAATGGTTACACTGCACAGACTATTTTATTTTAAACCTGCAGGACACAATGATAAATTGATAATTGACCCCAAGGCCATAGCAAATAAAGAAGCCCTGTTTTTCATTAGTACAGTATTACATCGTTGTTAGGGGAAAGAGCGATGCTAATTGAGTACTGAGGAGTTGCACAATTAAGAAATCATCCATGGTTTTAATTTCACATGTTTAAGGCTGCAAATTTCCTAATTGTGAGCAGTAAAATAAAATAAGATTAATGTGAGATACAATTATATAAAGCTGCACCATCCAGAAGCAAGTTACAACCCTCTATATTTGAATACATATTCACTAGTGTTATAGTTGACAAATATACTGTACTTTTGCTTTTGCATCTCTGCTCCTCTAAAGCTGTAATAATTCTACAGGCTTCAGTTGTCATAGGATCCAAAAGACAAATACTGTGTTTTTTGTTAAAAATTGGGGTGGGTTTTTCAAAAAGAAACTCCAGAGCCACCTGCTGTAAATTAGTTTATTCTGTATCAGACTTTTTTACACTAAGAGCAGAGCTGATAACCTGAATCAGGCTAATGCTGTGATGTAAAATCATGGATTCATTCATAGTATATCAGGACTTGTTTTCTGTTTATTATTTATTAACTGAACTGTTGTGCTTGTACATTTTCCCAAGCATTCAAAGATTCAGCACCTTCTCTCATATGGAAGTAGCTGCAACTGAGACTGCTCAATTAAGGATTCTTTAATTCAACTCCTGATTACTTCTTTCCCTCACCAGTGTTTTTGAGTTTCTCTAGCTCATGCTCACACGATTGTCTCGGTGCAGTGTGTATTTTCCCTGAGCTCAGAGCTAGGCTGTGTTTGTTCCCGAATTACACCGTTTTTCCACACAGATGGTGTGATCAGGATCGCAGCAGCACAGTGTTCCTACTTGGCCTAGTGAGGCCCCAGACCAACTACAATGGGAAGAAGGGGACATGTTCTGACTACTTGAAAGAGCAACTGATTTAGGGAAGAACGTTTAATAATATAAAAACTAAGCAAATCAAAAACATAGTGTAAAATTTAAGAGCCAGGCAGTAATATGTTCAGGTCACTCGAGCATTGATAACACCATCCCGAAGGAATAAAAAAGCTCAAACGTAATTAAATCTCTAGGTTCTGAAAAGCCAGTTAGTGTAACTTGTTTTGTCACATGTGGGTAAAGCAGAAAATAAGCATTTACACAAAGTACAAGAAGAGTTTTCTCAGGAGACTTATCCCAATCAACTAATATTAAATGCAAAATGCACAAGAAAAGGAGGTAGCTAAAATAAATAGTAGCTAAAATAAATAAAATATATAAGAGGGGAAAATGCTTAGAAATCTTATTTTGATGGCCTATTAAAAAAAGTAAATTTTTTGGTAAATTTGTTCAAGTTGAGTAACTCACAGAAGAACATAAATCAGATCTGTTTTAAGTAAAATATGTCTTTACAAATTAATCTAGGGCAACCTTTATGTGGAAGACAATAAAATTTTAAAATTTATTAAATGTCCCTGCTTTGGTTAATGATAGCATCACAGTAGCCAATATTTTTGCTAATTTATTCTCTAACATCTTCCTAATTCATGATTTTTCGCTCTCTCTTTTGCTCAGCACAACTTCCAGATCTAACCTATGATACATTTGAAACTGGATTTTGACCATGAGTGTCCTTCAGTGCTATACTAAAATTTGCTGCTTTAGAATGATAAAAATTATTATAATAATAAGAGAATTAATATTTCCATTGAGAGGAATATTCTTCTTTAGAGGAAGGCATTAGGGAGTAGGATAAAAAGCTGTGTTATGGTGCTTTGGAAATGATGCATGACCCCCGTGACTGGTTCCAAGGTTGCTCAGCAGGCTCTGTTACAGACCTTGGGAGAGCGGGAACACGCAGCCCATCCACCTGGCCTGTCAAGGTTCTTCACTGAGGAAACCTGGGAACCAAGAAAAAAACAGAGCCATAATCCAAGCACCAACCAGAACACTCTTACTTGCACCTATGCAGAAAATACTTGGCATATGGGATGTGCAAGTCTCTTATTGTGACTGAGTTATTCATACAACTAAAATAATGGTAAATGAAAACAATTTGTATTTCAATGCAACCCTTCCTCTCTGACCAGCATTACTTCAGTTTCACACAGCTTAATTCCGAGCTAAACAGAAGTAAGGGGATGGGTGTTCTGCCAGCTGCTACACCTGTGACAAACAAGACACACAGATGAATGGCATCAATATATCCATGTCTCATCCCATCACCACTCCACATGTAGATCATGAAGCGAAGGGAAAACAGGATGAGCCCATTTATGAAGCTCTTTAGAGATGATTCATGAGGATGATGGGCAGCTATACACCACTATTCTTTGAATTATGTTTAAATTGTATTATTAATATTGATAATACCTGGCATGTTTGCTCTAGTCTCAACTTCAAGATGAAAGTCATTTGTAGATGCATAAGGAATGGAAATTAGACTCATATATAGCACAGCATGCTTAAAAGTAGCAATTGCCTTTTTTATTTTTGTTCTAACATACTAATGTAATTTCAACTTATATTCTAGGTGAATAATTAACTTCATTAGGTTCAATGGGAGTGCCATAACATATATTTCCTTGGATAAAGTATATTTTCTGCCTTGCAACATTGTTTTGCATAAATTGCACTTTGTACTTTCTGTTTATAAGGCAATATGACACCACAGCTATAGAAGATTTGCCTCCGAGAGCAATTCAATGCTTTGTTAGCAAACTTTCAAAATGCTTTGAGGATGTTAATGGAACAAAAAATACTAGTAAATATGTATTAAGAGAATAGCTATAAGTGACTAACAAAATGTTCTTTGGAATCATTGTTTTTGTACAGTAATTGAATTGTCAAACTATTGCAATATATGTGGTACAGATTTTGGAAACCTTTATTTTACTAGTGGGCTGCTCAAAAGGAAAAGTTTGTGCAAGGATGCATTGTATTCTAGGATCAAAATGCAGACCATTCAACCCAAGAACAGCGTGACAACAACAAGCAATTCAATTACACTTGTAGATTTTACCAAATAGCTCTCTTTAGTAGACCTACACCTACGCTAAGCAGGAAATAAACCCCCGAAAGAGTTCTGTCCTTGTCTTTGGCTAATCTGTTGTCTCTATAATAAGTGTGAAATCTCTAAATATATGCACATTTACTACAAGCAAACAAGCTGTCCAGAATCTAATTAGACAAAAATCTGCCCATCTGTTCTGCATTATCATGGGGTTTGCTCACGTCTATGTTGTCTCATTACTAAAAGGCGGAAAGGCAAATTGAATTGAGCTGGACTTCCTCTTAAAGTGGGATCAGGACACGAAGCCAGACCCTTGCTGTGAGCCAACAAAGAACCACTGGGAGAAAGTGGGATGTGAGAAGTTTCTTTTTTCTACAGCCACATGTCCAGTGCTTACTATGAGGCCTAAGGGGGTGCTAATACCATTGTTTGGCACAATAAGGCACACACTACAACCATATAACCCTTGTTTTCAATGCAAATTGTTTGCTTTTTTTTGTCATCCCCTGTGTCCCATGTATATTACTGTCTGCCTGCCATGGTATGCTGCATTTCAGGCATAAAGCTTGTTTAACCTAAGCTGGAAAGTTTCTTTAAAGCTGAACTTTTTAATAAAAATAATTAGAATATTGTCTAGCTTTTTTCTAAAATTATCATTTAATAACTTAATCAAGGTTTCAAAAATGTTACTCAAGGCCACTGGCTACTAAGAGTAATTCGTATGAAAATAGGAAATTTTTTTTTCATGAACACGCTTATTTGCATATTTTCTAATCACTTATGTGATTAATACTTAGCACTTACAAGCATTTATATATATCTCCCATAAGAGCACTTTGCATCAGCTGTAAGCTCCATTGTTTCTGAGAATAATAATTTCTAGTTGACTGTTGCTACACTTAAACAGAAATGGAGAAGATTTATTTGTAGTTGTGAATGCTCTAAATGAACAAATCCTTTGAAAATTAGTAGTTTTTGAAAATTAAGGAGGATCACTGCAGATATGCATTCAAAAGTTGGAGTATGTAAGAAAAAATTGGAATATATTTCAATCTGTTGCATAGTTCTCATTACTAGAGCATATGAACACACAACAAACTTTAATTTACTAATCCTGCTTGGTGAGAGCTACTTGAAAAATGTAGGACTTGTGTGCCAGGTTATCCTCCGGAGGAGGATGAGCCCACTTTTCCTTCTGCTGCAAGGGCTGGATGCCTCACTCTCTGGAGTCCAGCTCACCTGCTCTCTCCTGGTGCTATTTCTCACTGATCAGATTGACAGAAAAACATAAATGAAGAATAAATCTGCTTAGGATACTACAAAGATTGTTAACATAGTTTTTATGCTAGTGATAGGCAGTTAAACCTGGGTACAGGCAAGGATTATGGAACTTACCTCCTGTTCCTCTGTACTCTGAACAGAAGGAATTAGTACAAGTGAATCAGGCTGGATCCTGCTGTGCAGCACTCCTGTTTCCTGGTATAGCTTGTTATATCACCTTCTCCATCCTGATGGCATACTAGCCAAGGCAGGACATTTTTCATCCAGTAACGGCTTTGTGAAGAATGGAAAAGTGGCTTGGGAATAGGAAGCAGTAACAAAGTTTTTTTTAAGACATCAAGAAGTTACAGGTTTTCACATAAGCTAAGAAGTGCTGGTGGCATATGAGTGAATAAACAGATTTGAACAGAGAATGAAAAATGTTTTGCAGAGGATATGAGGAAACATTTAATTTCCAATATTAACATTTTGTTATAAAAACACGTAGAACCCCAAAAACTTCAGAATATACCACAAAATTATCTCTCCATAGAAATTGGAGTCTCTTTGAAGTGTGGAAATAAAAGATGGCATGTGCTACAGAGAGGAGGAACAAGAAGAGTAAAGGGGAGCAGTAAATAAAGTAAAAAGAAATTAAGAGAGGAACATCTTCCTTAAGGGAAAAATTCAGTTTTAAATATCTTCCATGATGCATTTAACCTCATACGTTATGGAAAAATACAGAACAGTTTGGAAGATTTTCTTATGTATTTATTTAGGCATACACACATTTCTGCTGGACTGAGAGCAGCTCTAATATCTACCAAGGGAAAAAAACTACAAAGCCATAAGGTGATCAACAAAAATAGGTGCTCTCATAGCTTTCTCTTTAATTATTTTTAATTATCATTAAACATTTTCTTCTCACTACAAATATGTGTAACACAATTTGGCTGCTGTGGTGTATATATACGATTTAAATATTCCTCACAATACTGGTATTCATCTTATATACCTATTTTATGGCCATTATTTATTCCTGATTGCTTTTCACAATTTTAATATGATCCCCTTTGATTCTTGCAGCTAACCAGAGTACAAGCAGCACAAAGGTGGCACAAAACCTGAACTGTATATTCATTTTTTCTCTGTTGACATAATCCTGAAGCTAACTTCAGATTTTTCTATCATCTCTATGTAATGCATTCCTCATGCATGTGACGTGTAAATCACTAAAAAATATTTTTTCTTTTTCTTTTTCAGCTTCTTATTATTTTGTCTTTATTTACAGAGGTGGAACCTAAGGCAAGTTTACAGCTTCCACATAAATACTCATTTGCCAAAAGAAAACAAAATATATTTTGCCTTTAGACAATATGCATTGATAAATTGAAATAGCAGGGAAGGGGGAAAAAAGGCTCATAATGCTTCATTAGTTAATTGCGCAGAGCACAGCTCTTTAGGGGTAAACAAGTGAAGGACATTTGCTGAATGGTCTATGCCCATCATGCATATTATGGCCTAATGGTGCTAGTAATGGTAGGAGGCTCCTGGAGAGTCATCTGTCAAATTAGCACACTGAATTATTTATTGCCTCAGAGTAAAATCGAGGAAGGGAGCAGCTGAGATGCATTTGTAAGAAAATACAAGATAAAGAAACAACCCCTCCCCAAAATTATAGTACAACTGCTTTGCATGTTCAGTTATGTCACCAGTATTTGTAAATATAAACAATGTTTAAATAGTATATATGTCTAGAGATATTGGAATGTGCATGGAAGTTCTAACAAGTAATTAATACTATATGTATATACATTATTTTAATGTATTTATATGCATAAGTGATTTGCATATTACTAATCATAATAATTTATGTTAATATAAGGGTGATTACACTTGTTTATGCTATATTTTGCATACTAAACCTGGAATGTAAAAATATATGTAAAATATATACTAAAGTATATAATATATGTTATGTATATTTTTAACTAAAAATTATAAAATGAAAGAGTACAAATGTGTTAAATACTGTGCTTCAGATGGAAGTACACGATTCTCCCTCTGCAAATGTCAGAATGTACATTCTTAACATATTCATCATATTAAAGCTATTTCATAAAAACATGAAATAATTTTTGCAGTCTCTGAAGAGTACATATTTTACTGCAATTGCATCTAGAGATTATGAAAGATATGCGTGATTTTTTCAAGTTAAAAAGAGTCGCTGCTGGAGTTTTTACTGGCAGTAACTTGGAATTAATCTTTATTGCTCAATATATCTTTTTCATTCCCTTCTGTTTTTATCCACTGTCAGTTATCAAAGTCATGGTAACTTTCCAACACTCCTGCTGATGAATGTGTACCATGAATAGCTCTTCAGCCCCTGGTGCTTTTAATGACACCCAAGTCTCTTGTATCTTAATTACCAGTCAGGCTGTACCTCTGCTTTCCTCAAAGTTCTTTACGTGAGGTCTTTGTGATGTCTGACACTGTAGAAAGATGTGTGCTGGTAGTTGTCACTAACCTGTTGCAGGCATAAGAGACTGCATATTCACTTAATGACTTCATACAGTACATTTCAGTAAGGCACTGAACAGTGTTGTGAACAATTTCATAATGAATTTTAAGGGTACTGACCACAAGAATACAGGTAAACATGTTCATACATGTTCTGCTGCCTTTAAAAAAACCCACCAAACAAACAGATCCCTTAAGAGAATATTTACTTTCTTCTAAAACCTGATAGCTGCATTTTAGCATTTCAGATTTGGCTTTTTGGAGGAGGGTATTCCCTCCAAATACATAGATTTAGTCACATAGCCTTAGTTCATAGATTTGTTCTCTACACTTAAAAATTTGTTCTGTTGCTACCTAAATTTGCTTTCCTATGACGATATAGAGCTGAAATTGAGATTTTGAAATCTTTCTTATGAGGGTACTTATTAAATATTCAGAGAGGATAACTGCTTAGCTGAAAATTTTGAATGTTTCTGTAGTTTATTTTCCAAACCAAAATAAATCTTCCAGGGAAAAGCAAGATCTTCCACAAAAGAACACTTTGTAACTTTTTTGCTGTATTATAGAGACTGTTCTGCAGACAACTTACAGATATTGCACGTTGGCTAGTAATGACTACACAGAGAATTTACTACTTCAGACAAAGGTGTTTTATGCTTGACTACCTCTAGAAAGAAATGCAACAAAACATTCAATACTTATTTATTTGTGTGATTTCTTTTCTTTTTCATTTTGGTTTTAACATTAAGTTCAAAGGCTCAGTATTTCTTATTCTAAATATAATTTAGTTTCTGTGGCACCAATATTTTGAAACTTCCACCCACACTTTAGGTATGAGGATACTAAAGGCAGAAACCTTAGGTGTGGAGGAAGAGAGCCTCTTGTCTCTTCTGCACAGCAAAAGACATACTGATAGCCAGTACTAGAAACATCTCCTGGCACGAATCCCATGAGAAGAGATTTAGTTAAAGGAAGCACATATGTTAATAAATGTCTGGAAGCAAAAACTAATATTGATACTCAAACTTATTGTGGTACTTTAGAGAAAATACCTATGTTCCTGAAAATATTTTTGCTTCATTTTCTCAGACTTCATGTTTAAAGGTATGACTCACACCTTTTATTTCTTCTTTTTCCCTTTCCTTACTCAGAGACTTGTTCATACACACACACACACAATCTTCAATGTTGCAATTTTTATCCATATATATCTTGAAATAAAAATCACTAATACAGCATTTCAAAAATAAGTTTATAGTTGCTGAAAACATATCCTATGAATGAGAATTCTAACACTTCTAAAAATCCTGCCACTTAGATACAGTGTTTCTGTTTAATTGTATATGATTTGTATAAGAAGTAAAATTAGCAACAATGACTGGACAAAGAGAGGAAAAAAACTACTTGTCTGTATAACACCACATAATTGTTCCTCAATATTTCATGTCTAGAGGGCTTGACTGCTTGATGATTATTCATTTGAATATACTTTGTCTAGAAATGTGGCCTTAGAATAAAATCTGAATTTCTTAAGACCAAAGATTTTTTTACCTGTCAATCTAACATTTCATTGTAAGTTTTCCTCTCACAGAGGGAATAAAATTATACCTCTTCTCCCTGTTCACTGCCTAGGAGAGTTAAGAAAACACAGAAGTAATTAATACTTGATTTACCTTCAAGTGCATATGACAACTAGACTACAACCTAAGTGCTAGTGCATAGGTAGTATTTAGCTGTTCAAGTCCACCAACAGTTGAAAGAAAGAAACTTATCCTCTGAAACAAGGCCAACAAGATATAACTGCCATTTATTTTCCAGTAAAATAGGAAATAATTTTCAATGACAGAGCCCCAGCGAAGCAGCTGACAAAGCAAAGGACAGTTAGTTCTACTTTAATTAGCATCTTGTAAGCTGTTCATCTCTTATAAAGGTCTAAAGTAAATGTACTCTGAAGAATGGTTTACATGTGTTTGCAACAAACAACCTGTGCTTGTAAACAGCTGGCATCTGCTCAGGATCACACAGGAGCAGAGCCCACTTGATTTGCATTTAAAACTATTATTCCAGGGATAAAAAGCCAAATGAAAACTGAAGAGTGCCAATTCAGAACCACAATAAAAATCCTTTGGAAAAGAACAAATAAGGCCCTATCTTGTGTAAAAAAATTATATGTGAACCATAGGCACAAGGGAAAGCCTATTTGTATTTTTAATTATCAGCTGAAGCTTGGTTTGGAAAGCATAATATTGAATAATAACTGATTTTCCAAGTCTTAGTTTGTTTTCACAAGGCTTAGGTTCTGTCAGCCTTTTTCCTGATGAATTTTATTTTGCTTTCAGAAGACCTGTTGGAATTAATCCAGTTGTGCAAAGGCAATTATTTTGTCTACAAGCCTAGATTAATAAGTTGCCATAGAGCAGATATGGATCTTAGGGATGCCATATTCTGATCACTGATAATACAGAGACTGTTCTGTAATGGATCATATAATATCACATATTTGATCTGCATTAAGCAATGACACATAACCAGGTCAATGTTTATAATAGTGTGAAGTTTTCGTATTGGAATTGCCCTTGCTTCAGGAAGGCTGGACAAACAGAATGTTCAGCATCTTGGAGTGTAGCAGACAGGTGCTTTGCATCCTGAGGCTACAGTTCTTTGATAAAGGTGCAGTTGGCTTTAAACTATTACCAAGTCACAGTTGCAGCAAGTACATCTAATTAAACCAGTGCTCTTAGCTATGAACCTGCACTCAAACTTCAGTTCTACAACTGCATGCACTGCACATCCACACTTTTACTGTGGTTGAAGGTTGTGTCTTGTTTCTATGTCTGTATGACTGTTAAGGTTGAGCTAATTCCCTTTAGGGTTAGGGATGTAGTATTGGCCTGTTTTCTCCTAGTCCTTACTGGGTGATCAAATTCTTCTGCATTGCACTCCACTATGCTATCATATCTTTGCCGTTCTGTGCAAAAATTAATTCAGTCAAAGAACAATATTTTTGTTTGTTATGCCAGTTCTCAATGATTATTGAGAAGAAAGTTATTTGATATAAATAGACACTTTGAAATTTGCCAGAAAGGAGGAATGACGGGTGCCTGAAAAGGGCCTTACAACTGAGGCCTTGTAACTGAAGTTAACATTTACAGAAATTCACAGTCTAACTGTCCAGTGACAGAATAAGATTTTGGAGAATGTCTGCTTTAAAACAAGGGGCTGAATTATTCTTCCTATTACAGTTCCAGCAAATTTCCACAGAGCTCCCAACAGTTCATGATAAAATTGCAGCAAAGTCAAGGCATTAGGAAAATACTTTCAGTGCTCTTCATTCCTCTTCTGTGTTTAATCTCAGAAGGGTCTCGTAGAAGGTGACCTGTGCTACATCCCTGGAGGCAAACACCATCAAAGTATTTTTTGTGTAACTACTTCATGGGACAGGAAGCCAAAAGGGTTATGTAAAAAAACCAGGAGTAAACTCTGGCTGTGGAATTAGGGCAAGCAATAGGTCTGAATGCTTTTTAAGGACAAGGATCACACCTATACAAGAAGCCCTGTACCTCTATCATCCAGTAATTGGGTAAGGCTTGATGGCTGGCATTTCTGGACTAAATATAAATAACTGTTGCTGCTCTTCCATGTTCAGTTTCCCTCTTCAGGCGATCTCCTGTGATCTTTAATGTATTTAAACACTAATTCACGACACAGTGAAAATTGCTCAAAGGCCTCTGCCTGGACATTACTCACCACAACTTACAGTCCTTAGTAGTTTGCAAGGGTCAAGGCCCACCTCTATGGTTTGTGATGGCTGACAGTGTCCTTTAAGGGACACAACACTTGGCAGCAAGAGATGGGTCAGGAAAGGAGGATGAACAGTCAGACAGGAGCATCTTCTAGTGCACAGGGTAGAAGACGAAATGTAGATGGCCCAGAGGAGATTTGACAACAGCAGATAAAGTGCAAAAACAGCCAGGTCAGTTTGGATTTACTGGGACCTTGTAATTTCCTGCTCACTATATGCCAGAGTGTTATGGAATGAACACAGTCTGGATAAGTTGGATAAAGTGTGGCATAGAAAGGCTGTAAAGGCATAGATACAGCTGAGATGCACACGACAATCTTGCTTTGAAGCATTTGGATCTGCCATGATTATACTTTACATCATATATATATATATAAAAATTATAATTATAAATATAATATCATATAAATAGATACAATTAGATAAAATAAAAATAATTGAGCAAAATCAT
>VYXF01003852.1:558392-583377 GCA_013397295.1 Polioptila caerulea | reverse complement strand
TCTCTTAAATCTACTTGTTTACTTTCCCAAAATGTCCTTGAGTAAACAAACAGAAACACTGGATAATAAATATAATTTTTGTCCAGTTATTTTGTATGACTCTTAGTGATTCTGCATGGTTAGTCTGGTATATTTCTTTCTACTTTAGTTATTTTTATCAAAAGATTTCAATTATATATTTCGTTTCTTGAGGCTGCAAAAAGTTACCCTTTAGAAATAACCTTAATTTACAAAATACGCTGTAGTTAGTAAAATGTAGTTTTGTTACATGGAAACTCATGTAATTTGAAATAATTATGTTGTTGAACACGCATACAACACTATAGATATTTAACAGGTCTATTGTAAGTACTCATAAAAAAAAGACTCAAACCATGTATTAGAAAATCCTTTGATGCACTGAATTCTTAAGGCAACAGCTACTTCACAAAGATATCTTATAGAGTTACAGCTTCTACTTTAATTCTACTCACACACACAGTTCATTCAGGACTCTCATAATTTACAGTCTACCTCTTAAACAACACAGTAATTGAAATTTTCCCTTTAATTTGTATGTTTATACAAGTACACTAGCACCGTAAATGTTTTATATCCAAACTCATATTACATTGCTGAACATTTTAATTTTTTGTGATGAGAAGATACAAAGATGCCTTTGATTTTTTTCTCCCATGAAAGGCCACCAAGATTATCTGTATTGAGGTTTGGACATTTACTGCTCTCTTTGCTATGTGCCTAACACTGTTTATATTATTTGACATTTAAGTCCCTAGTCTAAAGCAATAAAATGAAGGCTTCCTGTCTTATTGATTTGGTAAGGCCTATTTTCACACAAATAAAATGGAACCCAGTTTAATAAAATGCACTTTTAGCCAGTGCCTGCAAATGAACCTGAGTCTTGACAATTTTGGAAGAGGTCAACCTAGAGTAGGCAGTTCAAATTTGTGGTAAATCGATTTCCACGAACAGAACACTGGACACTAAAGAAATCAGGAGGGTGTTTTTAAGAGGCTGATTTCAACTTTCCTTAACCAGAAAATAATGTCTGATCTAAGCAGTGAAATTTTTCACAACATTTTAATTAAAACTTGGCATGCATATAAACAATGCATTGCATCACTGCAACTGACCTTATTGCTGGAAGCATGTGTGGAACTGTTGGTTCAGGTAGCCTGCCAGCTCTCATGTGAATGTGAAGGATGCACACCACAAGTATTTCTGGTGGTATTTGAGGTCTAATAAGAGCCTCATTACCATTCTTTTTCAATAAGCAAATTGCTGGTTGCCTAATGATGTTGGTAATCATTCAGTATACGTTTTTCACTTCTAAGTACATGTACCATAATATTAATGGAGCTCCGCTTACATCTTGTACTTCATGATGAATGAAAACTGCATAATATAACAAATAACTCTTCAGTTTTCTAGAATATTAAATCTGAGAAAGAATGGAGCTAGGTTATGTCCTGTTTTACAGTACCTCCCCAAACAGCAAAGAAATAATTGTCTCCATTAGCCATGTGATTTACATGTTGAGGCTTCCAGAAATGTTATTTTTCGTTTTACTGTGGTGGTTATCACAGTTTTTCTTCACAGATCATGCAGTGTGTGGGGACCACCCTGCTTTCACAGGTCTTCAGGTCTGTAGCATTGGAGCAGGAGAGCTCCTTTAAACACTTCGGCCTAACTTACTGCACTGCTCTTCCATCCTCTGTGGCTCAGAAAGAAGTAGAGTTTTACACACTTTCTGCTGGCCATCCCCAATCATTACAGCAAGGACTTAGCTGTCGATATCAGTCAGAAGGAAGAGAAACAGAGTGACAAATACTGCAATTTTCCCTCAGACAGTGACAAATTGTATTTGCATATCTGCTAATGGGAAACCAGGGTTCACATCTTGTTAGCCTTATGGAAGAAAGGACTCAGAGCAGAGCTTGCAACTGCCCTGAATGCTCTGAGACCTGTGCCCAGCTAGAATTTTGGAACATTAGTTGATTAGTTTAGGATGCTTTCTAACAATGTGCATGCAGGCTTTTCTTCTTACAGTCCTACATCTCAAGCCTACTTTTAGGTCATAGGAATTTTAGAGATAGATTTTCTCTGGCAGATTTTCTCCAACAGTTTTTCCTATTTGAAAGTTCTTTTCTTCAACATGCCTTTTAAAACTGCTCTTCAAATGCATCCAGCTGTTCCTTCAGTGATAAAGACACACACACACATGCGCACACACACACGCACACACACACAACTTCCAGTTGCTATTGAAATAAACTCGCTAGGAACAATTTTCTGCAGTTTCTATTGTTATACTAATAGCCATATTCAGGCTCTCCATACCAGATCCTCCCTCCCTCCCACAGGCTATGTTCTGCCAGGTGCTTTCAGAGAGAGATGCCATGAACAATGGAAAGTGCATCTCACTGAAACTTTGGCTATACTATAAATCAAGTGTCTGAAATACATATTGCTTTTAACACTTTGAAATGGCAGCAGCTGACATACCACAGGTGTGTAGCCAGTTGCGTTATGGGAAACCAATGTGTAGGCAAAAGAAATAATTTCAGTTTGAGGTCAGTGAATAAATTAGCTTTTAATGGGCTGAATTTGCTGTATAGATTTAGTGCTGTTATAGCCAGATGTAAAGAAGCCACGCAAAAGCCTGACACTGAAATCTCATTACTTCTATTTTGCCACTCCAACCAGGAAAGCAAGCAAGTTAAATATTCTCACAAAGAGTTATGCTTCATCTTTCATAGAATCATAGAATCCTTAAATATAGAAAGATCCTTAAGATCATCGAGTCCAAGTGCCAACCATCCTTGTTTGTGATCAGGCTACTTTATTATTCAAAACAATCGTCATTTCAAATGTGTTGATATTTCATGACTGGTTTTTTATCATGTCATTCCTTTCAATATATATAAATAATACTTCATGACTTGATGTGGAAATTTTCTTGTGAATTTCCAGGAAGCGACCATATCTTCCCAGCTTGATTTAATTCCCTGTGCTGATGTCAATCACTTCCTGAGATTTTTTGTTTCAGGCTATTTATTCTGCATATCTTTTATCAGAACATGGGACCTCACCTGCCCATTTAAGTAACCGGACTAATTCTTGTTTAAGCTAGAATTTAATGCAGGAAGGTTTTGTGCCTTACATATTCAGTGACTCAAATCAGAGGACTAGACAGCACCATTTGATTTTATAATCTATGCACTTACAATTCAGAAAACACTGAATCAAGTCTAGACTTAGCAGTGTCTTTGCAGAGTCAGGACATACAGTGACTTAATAAGAACATTAGAACAACAAGATTAGCAAGGATACCACACCACAAGAAGGTCCAGGCACTGAGAGAACCTTTTTACCCCACATACTGCAGACCATGAGAGAAGTCACCTGCTGACAGAGATGTAGGTGGGATACAGATATCTGGCTCATTGACATATCTGAACAATGCGATAGTTCTAAGAAAGTGTGAATAGTGTGGTTTTGAGGCACAGGAAAGCCTGGGGTAAGAGCAGTTGCATCCTTCTTGGGAGAGGACTGCTGATTCTGTGGACAACATACCCTTCGGTAGCCCCTGCAGAGTAGCTGCTGGAACTTCTTTTTTGCCTCTGGTAACAAACTGAAAATATTCATGCATTGTCTTCTTCCACCAGAGTTCAGTAACAATCTGGTTAAATGAATTCTCTTAGTTAATAAATATTTATGTTTGAATAAAGGATAAAGAAAGACTGAGAAGGAAAGAAAGAATAAAAAGAGACAAGAATGATACCTTGGTGATGGACTGGTCTCATTTGCTTGGCGCATTTTGCTAGCTTTCATTCTCTACTCTTCCACTTCAAAGCAGTAGGCTTACTTTTCATTCTCTGCTATTCCACTTCAGAGCAGTAGGCAGATATTCACCACAGCATCCAGGGAAAACAGAGAGGGAGTCACTCTTTGAATCAGATCAGATAGCTGTACAAGTTAATACAGAGTCAGCTAGTAATTTTGACCTCATCTTCTATCAACATTACAGAATACATTTTTTTCTTAGCTTAGCAAGGACTGTGCTTTTTTATTCTGTATTAAAGAAAAAATAAATCAAATTTATACATGAAACAGTACAAGTTTTCATGTTCTGCTTCATGAAATCACCCTGGAGAGGTCCAGTTTCCAGGAGAGATATTTCAGGTAGTGTGTATAGGCACTAGTATACTATTATTAAGACAAAAGCTTGCAGGATCTTGCTGCAGGACAGAAGCTCAATTTTCTTTTGCTCTGTCTTACTTTATTAGGTTCTATTATTTATAATGTGATTCACACTTGAGTCTGAACCTGTGCAGACTAAAAAGTGTGTTATTGCGTACAATTATTATTGTCCATATTGTGTTCTGACTGTGAACATTTCACATGGGGATGTAAGGGGTAAAAAACCACTTCATTATCCTTACATAGAGAACATAAAAGCCAGCCTTCATCTGCTGAGTGGAAGATCTGCTTTCTTACCTGCTCTCTTGGGCTTGCACATCCATTAAGTAGTCATTGGATAAAATACAGAAGCAGTCCTGTGAGCAGGGCTATGGTCCCTTACCTCACAAATGAGTGCCCTATTCACAGGGCTAGAGAATCACACTCTTGTGAGCTCTCTCTGGCTGAATAAATCTTGAATTCCTTCTGCACTGTGGCACATCTTAAGCAGAAGGAGTATGTCTGCCCAGGCAGCTTGTATTCTCATCACTTTAGTAGAAAGAAATGTGAAGTACAGCAAGGGAGTGAGATTGAATCTGTGTATCTAGCTGGTTTTGTGGGGGGAGGCAGGAGTGGAGGGAGAAGTCTTTCTTTTTGTTCTTTTTGATATAAAAACTTGATCCACTGAGCTACAAAACCAGCTTTTGCTTTGGTTGTACTTTAGATCAAAATGCCTGACACAACCATACTTTAAAAAGATGCAAATCCTGATAGGGAGTGCTAGGTTTACTCTCTAAAGGTGCACACTAATGGAGCCTCTCTAAGGGAAATCTGTGTGACTGGGAAACTTCAAAGTCACAGAGTAGTTTATGAGATTCAGACACCTCCAGTGACAGCTAGCAACTCAGAACAGAGCCGTAGTTTACAACTTCAGTGTCTAACTTCTGTCCTAGCCTTGTTTCCTTTAAATCTTTTACTAGATTTGGCCCTAATGCAGTGTTCTCTTCCTTAAGGACCATTATGATTTTGTAGCAGAAGTATAGCAAATTGGAAGATACTTAAAGCAATATTCCCTCCACATGAAAATTGCTAGCTGGAACAATCACTTCTTATAAAAGGTGAAACCTGATTTTAATTTTCATCTATAGCCTGTAGAAACTGTAGACCAAGAAATGTAGATACTGTAGAAACACAATGACCAAGATTAAATTAATCATATTCTGCTATGACTTAAAAATATCATAAAACTTAAATGAAAAATGGGTTTGAAAGTAATGAGGTCTCTGGTTTAAATATTGTAATATTTACATTCTTATCTACAAGTTAGAAAAATATGCCAGTTGCATAAATATATGCAGAAGCAATAGAATAGATGAATGACAGCAATTAATATCAGATATGATGTGTCCTGGGAATTTGAGTAAGAAAGTCTGTTTTTTAATAGAGATGTCTCTGAGACAGAAATTGAGAAAATTAGGAATGAATGTTATCTGAAAAGTGAAAAAATACTGAAGTACAATATGAAACAATATTAATAGGATCTTATAATGATATAGTGAAAAAGCTTTTTAGTATTGTCACAAACAGAAATTTTGACTAAAGTCTTAGCCATTATTTTTTAAACAAACGGTTGGAATAAATATTAAAAAAATTTCAAAATTAATTATTTTGTGATACACATTTTTACTGTAATAGTAATTTACAACATTATGACACTTTTAAAATGTCATTTAACTGGGTAGTTAAGAAATCCTTTCAGGAAAATCTTGTTTGGGTTCCATTAGCACTTTTAAGAACTCTAGAAACAAATCATACAATTTATTTGTGCATATGAAGGCACATTATCAAGAATTTTATATTCTTGCACCTTGCTGAAATAGGCTTTTGTATCAGAAGAGCATGAAGGAAGGTGCAAGTCAACCCCCAGTATCAGCACAGGCTGGGCATGAACAGACCCAGAGCAGCCCTGCCCAGAAGGACCTGGGAGTGCTGGGGGTGAGAGGCTGGACATGCCCCGGCCATGGCACTGCCAGCCCAGAGAGCCAAACATGTCCTGGGCTGCATCCAGAGCCCAGTGGGTGGCACGGAGGCAGGGAATTCTGACCCTCTGCTCTGCTGAGACCCACCTGCACCCAGGGCTGGGGTCCTCTGAAGAGTAGGGACAGGAACCTGTTTAAACAAGTCCAGAGGAGGCCACCAAGAAGATCAGAGGGCTAGAGCACCTCTCCTGTGAGAAAAGACTGAAAGAATTTGGATTGTTTCGCCTGAAAAAGTGAAGGCTCAAGATGACCTAATTGTAGTCTCTCTGTACGTGAAGGGAGCCTGAAAGAAAGATGGAGCAGGACCTTTTAACAAGAGCTTGTAGTGACAGGACAAACATACTGAAAGAGGTTTAGATCAGATATTAGGAAGAAACTCTTTACTGTGAGGGTCGTGAGGCACTGGCACAGGCTGCCCAGAGAAGTTGTGGATGCCCTGTCCCTGGAAATGTTCAAGGCCAGGCTGGGAGGAGCTCTGAGCAAACCTGGTCTAGTGGAAGGTGTCTCTGTCTGTAGCAAGGGAATTTCACTGGGTGATCTATAAGGTCCCTTCCAATCCACCTATTCTATGATTCTCTGGTGTGATTCCATATTGAGAAACTTCAGGAATGCTAGCAGCAGAGCCATTCTTCTCTGCTACTGAATGGTTACTTCTGATGAAATTCAAGTCGGTTTTACTGAAGCGAAAATTATTCCATGATTGTAATTACTGACAAATTCCTGAAAATTATATGTAATGAAATGCGTATGACTTCTGTCCTCCACATTTAAACATGTATGTAAAGGAGATTTATTTTTATTTTGTTTTATTCTTATTAAAAGAGGATTATTTTTCCTGATACTATGAAAAATTGTCTATTTTTTGGGTATCTGTTTAAGTGTTTTGTTGTGTCCCTCTACTGGTACAATAAAAAACAGCTTGTTATTATCTGCCCACATATTTTCTTTCAATTTCTCTGATGCCTCCTTCCTGTATAATGAGAAACTTCAGGTTTTAGAAAAATCTAAAGGCAAATGTTTAAAGCACAGGAAATATGCATTTAACTAAAATATTCCTTCCTACACTGAATCAAGAATTTATGTGGAGGTGAAACATTGAAATTAAAAAAAAACAGATGAGGCTATAAAACCTGAAATATTCAAATATCACAGCAATCCAAGATACATACTCAACCAAGTGAAATAGGCTGTTTTTAAAATATTATCCTTCAAGTAATGAGACTAGAGGTATAAGAATCCATAATTAAATAAAGTAAGAAGTGAATGAAGCAAGCATAATTTCTCTGCATATTTCAGACTGGATGGAAGTGCTACTAGGAACAATCCAGATAAGTTCTGGCCTACATTCAGTCAGTTACATCATGAGCTGGACAAAGAGCAAATCTGATTCATATTTGTTCTTGCTTTGAACACATTAACTGCAGTCATTATTAAGTTTGCAATGAACAGAAGACATCTCCCTGCCTCTGCCCCAGAAACAGGACTGGGTTTTGAAAAAAAAAAAAAAAAGCATTATTCTAAGCTTGCTGCTTGGTATTCTCTTGCTGCACTTACACATTTCTATGTTCTGATAAAGGCCACAAAACCCCCTCACTTCGGTTTAAGAATTAAATTTCCACCACGAATAACAGAGTCATTTATGTTAAGGATTGCCATGTCCTTCTGCCATACTCAGCCTAAAGGCCATGATGCCACAAAGCAATTAGACATGTTTATGCTTCTGTGTGCCATTGACCAGGCATCAGGACTTGTCATTGCAATATGCTGAGGAGACTTAACTTGTCTCCAATATCTCAGCAGGTCAGGTTCCTGACTTCTTATTTACATGTAGCCCAAATAAAACAGGAATGCACAGAAACAATAAAGCTCCATTAAGCCATTTTTCACTTCCTGCAGCTGGGCAAATGGACATGTTCTGTGTGCCCAAAAGATTCAGGAAGGTCCCAGGGACAGATCACATGGAGATATGGCATGATTTCCCAACAGCCACAAAAGATATACACACAGTTTGTGCGCTGGATTGGTAAGAATGAACCAGCAGCATGGAGAACACTGTGGCAAGTATAAGAAAACTTTTTATATAGACAGAAAATTATTTAGTTAATCTGTGTGAAAAATAGAAGAAATCTGGGGTAGAATCAAAGACATTTCATTGCATGTTTACAAACATTTTCCTTCTGGCTAAAGCATGTCCAAAGGATACTATTTTGCATATTCAGGATTATTCCTAAGTTCCTCTTATTATACAGGCTATACAGTTGCCAGATTTAATACAGATATACATTTAATTAGGCTTTTCTCAAGGATTATGCAACATCTTAAATCGTACATGTGGTTCTGCATTACAGACGAATAAAAATTACAGAATATATACAAATTTTCATTCATTTTAACAATGCTGACATTTTAATACACAACAGGAAAATTTATAGGGAATTCAATGCTTCTAATTACAGATTTCCATAATGTTTGTGATAGATATATACTAAGGGGAAAACATTTTCTGTGACATTAGAATAGCCTAGTGATTTATGTTTACAGTTCATACGTTCATTAAAGTAGTATTTGTATTTTTCCTTTTAATGGTACACTATTTGAGTAGCACTCTTTTGTGCATAGATATAAACTGTTTTACCACTATACTTTTCCATATAAGCAGCTGTCTCTTTATACATCCAAAATCTTGCCATGTCAGGATGACCCAGTTCACTGAAGAGCCCTTTGCTGAAGACCAGAAAAAAGGAAAAGGTTTGATTTGTTTACTTAGAATGTCAACAATGACAATGGACATGAAAAGGAAAAAAATCAGAGAACATACTATTCTATATGTCATTTAAGTGACATAGAATTTTCTTTCTCCCTTTTCTTTTCTTTTCTTTTCTTTTCTTTTCTTTTCTTTTCTTTTCTTTTCTTTTCTTTTCTTTTCTTGTCTTTTCTTTTCTTTTCTTTTCTTTTCTTTTCTTTTCTTTTCTTTTCTTTTCTTTTCTTTTCTTTTCTTTTTTCTTTTCTTTTCTTTTCTTTTCTTTTCTTTTCTTTTCTTTTCTTTTCTTTTCTTTTCTTTTCTTTTCTTTTCTTTTCTTTTCTTTTCTTTTCTTTTCTTTCACTTTGCGATTAAGAAACAAAGATATGGGGAAATTTTCCTATCCTTTAAATGACAGAATTGTTTCTCCTCAATGAAGAAATTTTGAGGTCTTCTCATTTTCAGAGAAATTTGAACTGCTGTCACTCTAACATGGTGTACAACTCGAGACTTTTATTGCAAATATAATGCCCTAATTTAGAGCAAGTCTTAAGTCAGTAACAAATTTCTGTAATGTAGGCTGCATTTTAGTATCTGCGATTTACATCGCTGACTGCTGATCTCTGCAGACTGTGACTGATGTGTTGCTGATGCTTCTGTTCTGCCTGACAGTCATGCAAGGTAAAGATATCACATTAAGGTATAGAAGAAAATTTGAGCAGAAATATGATACAGAGAAATGACATTAAATAAGTACTCATGAAATTTAGCCACTTCCAAAATTTGTCTGTAGGCAGAAGTGAGTTTCTAAGTGTTGAGTGGACTCTGAGAATAAGGCATTTGACACGCTGACCTTTTCAACAAAGGTCAAATGCATAATTTGGGTAGTGTTGAGTTTCTCCACATCTACCTCATCCCTTCTCTCTCTAACTTGACTTTCTGGTAGATATCTTATTTGGATATTTCATGAGGTGAAGATAGACAAAACTCAGTGACCAGCACAATTTTGAAAATATTCTATAGTTATACTTTTATCTGCTGTTTAAATTTAACTGTAATTTGGACATCATGGTCAAAAAATTTTAAAATCTTTTGATACTTTTTCTTCTATATGAAATCTTGAGGAGATGACCAACTGTCTTTTTAGAAAGTATTTAGCTACCATAATATTTTAATGACATATTTAATTGGATCACAGCTTGAAGTGGTAGCAAACTGAGTTTGCCCTTTGCTTTAACGTAGCTAGGAATCCAGATCTATATTCCTGATTGCTATTGAATTTTCTAGATTTCATTATAAAATCAATAACCGTTGCACATGGTAAAATAGTTTACAAGAACTGCAACATATTGTGGACTTCTGAAAACATACTGAGCTCACTGAAGCCACCCAGGCAGCCAATTAGGAGAAAACATCTATTAAGGAAAAACAGGGCAGTGCCATTGACTGCTATTGATTTTCTCAGCCCTGTGAAAAGACAATCAATTAGATAAAGAAGGCTAATGTTACAGCTGCAATTTAATAACCCCTAAAGAAAGGAGGAGGGCTATTGATTCCTGACATGGAATGCGGAGCTTATTGAAATATACTGAACTTCACCTGTCTTATAATCAGGCCTCGAGGAAAGAAGGACTTTTTGGGACTCAATGTAACTTGTGGCATAGAATCTCAACTATTAAACTGGCTTGATGATGTCAGACCTAAGAGATGCAGATGAAACAAAAGTTTAGAGGAAATGCAAGTCCAGGGTTGAATACTAAATCATAGGAGCTATTGAGAGACACTGTTTTGGTGAAGGTTGTTTCTCTTTTTCATACAGAAAGCACCAGAGTACCACCTGTCATTTTCAA
Organism: Polioptila caerulea; assembly: GCA_013397295.1. Classification (NCBI taxonomy): domain Eukaryota; kingdom Metazoa; phylum Chordata; class Aves; order Passeriformes; family Certhiidae; genus Polioptila; species Polioptila caerulea. The sequence goes on along the minus strand of VYXF01003852.1, from coordinate 572,566 downwards.
AAGCAAAGTCAGTTTTGCCAACCACCCGTGAATGACAAATAAAGCTTTATATGAAACACAAGGGCATATTATGTGCTATTGTGTGTTCTGCTAAGTGCTAATTTATCTGGCTTGTTCTCTTCAGCAAACACACGCACAGACACATGAAATAATCCATCTAATTATGTAGCTATTTAGGAGAAAAACAAAGCAAGGTGTTTTTGTCTGAAACAGAAGGTACATGATACAACAAAGGTTTCATCAAAACCTAACACAGTTAATGACAATAAATGAAGTGGGGTAGCTGTAACAATTTTCGAACAAATAAACATTTTCCAGTTTTATATTTAGGGTAGACCCAGCTGCCTTTCATAAATAGTTGAGTACTTTCTTTTATTTTTTGATAGTCCTTAATTGGAAATGGCTAATAGGCCTTGTGGCTTTCCACTATAAAATCTGGTTTAAAATAGCTTATATAGATATTTCTTTATGTTCTTTTTCTATTGCTTGTATTTGATCCTTTCTCTGTCATTATATATATGCCTCTTTTTTTACCAGTAGACAGCTGCTATTCACAATAATTGCCAGGGCAGTCAATTATACTTTAAATAGGCCCACTTGAGGGCAAATGAGCGTATGGTAGTCTAAATTGTGCTGGAGACATATTATACACAAAGACTGTCATTTCAAGCATCTGGAACATGACAAATATTATTTAGAAGCAGTGCAGTACATATATAGTATGTGTAGTCTATATCAGTATAGCAGTACTTAGTGAACTGTTTGCATGCTTTGCAATGCAGGTATCTATCTATAATCTATCTATCTATCCATCAACACCTCTCTCTATATAAATATGTATTTGTACACAGAGACGCAAAAATACACACATATATAAAATACATACAAATGAATGCCTAAACTTCATATCAAACACCTGATTTCCTGAACTTCATGCTTTTTTTAAAAAATTGAGACAGAGCAAGAGATCCTTTGTAACAAGTATTACAAAATATTAACTTTTCCCTAATATTATAAAGTAGTATCAAACTGGAAACAAGCAATATGCTCTTAATTTGTCAAATTAGTTAGTAATTTTTCTTTCTTCTGGGAGCATGAATTTTAAACACTGTTCTTTACTAAGGTGATAATAAGATAAAATGAGGCAGACTAGAACATTAAGAAAAACATAGTTAAAGCTGCATAAGAAATGTGCAATGAAACTAAGAACACCACTGTTTTCAAGATTATACGAATAATGATAAACAAGCAAAAATCTCAAATATCAGAGTAGAGCATTTGGGGAAAAGAAACAAGTAACCTTAAGTAAGCAAAGCATATTTAGTATGGTGACTTATTTTTATACATAAACAGTCTTAAAGGATTACAAAATAGCAAAATTTAAGTAGTTAAGGAGCAAGAGAAGAGAACTAGAATTTATTCCTACAGTGTCATTACGTTCTTCCAATATGATAATATACATTGCAGGGAATGATTCTGAGAGATGCTGAGTATTTTCTGTTAGATCCCTTGAGAACTCTGGTTATTGAGCATCTTTTAAGATCAGGATGCTCATAATGGCTCAATCCCACATGAGGAAGTAATAAAACCCACCACCGCATGAATGTGGGTTTTATTACTTCCTCAGATAGATAAGATGCATCTTACTATATTCATTCTGGAAAGGAAGAATGCACAAAACTGGCCTAAAACTTTGCTCTGTAGGTGTTCCATTGTTGATAACTAAAGCCATAGCTCAAAATAGCCTTTTATTTTTAATCTGTATATTAAAAAAATAGCACAGTACTGGTAGCACACTTGGAAAGAATGTCAAAAAAAATACACAAGTTTGCAGGTGCAATTTTAGAAAATGTATAAAAAAAAGTAGGGTTAGGAAGTGAAGTTCATTAGTAAATCAGAAAAATGTAAAAGGCAATTAAAAGCTGAAAAAAATAATGCATTTATCAATATACACAAGCAAAATATGTGTTTGCGAGGAATATGCTCAATTGATATTTCCTTTCTTGCAGACTTAATTAAAATTTTGGGATTATCAAAGTATCATACTCAGAACCATTATATTAAATTTGCCTTTAAAACTTTGAGAAAACCTCAGAGTCTCTAAGGCATTGGCCATTTTACAGCTGAGAAGATGGTCAATAACAAAACTTTTCATATTAGGCATGTGTTTCTTCATAATTAAATTCTATTTCATGCCCAGTAAGGGCAAGATGTAAGAAAGGGCTTGATGTTTTTTTTCCCTAAGATCCAGTTTGAAAAATCCTCCACTCAACCATTACTTTGTCCTGCAAGCCCAAGTTCAGCTGATGACCCGTATTTGAGGTTCTGGTTCTTCCTCCAACACCACACTTTTGACAGGACCAGAGAGGTCAGCATTTTTTCCATGACAAAAACATATCTGGAGCACCAAATAATATCAGTTGTGTTTCCCCACCTGTCTTCTTTTATTTATACCTCTGCACACAAACATTCAGAATTTTGCAGGCTAGAAAGTCAACTAGTGAGTGTTACCCTTTAAACTGGAGTGTTTTGGTATGGGAAGAGGAAGACCTTACCTCTGATCTCTGCCCTCAGATTCTCTTGTGTATTTTAAGTGACATAGCCACTGAGAAAAAACAACCACCCACAAATACCATAAATGGTAGTGGGAGCAGAAGTTTACCCCAGGAGACCTCCATGTTTACATGAATGCCAGAACCACTAGGCAACTGAAGACTGTTTACTCACACACTCACTTCTCTCCCAGAGTTTGTGCACAGCTGAAACTGGAAAGGTAATTGTAGGAGCAAAACATCTTTATTTCAGAAAAAGTTATTTTTCAGTTACACTGTAAATAGCTAATAAGACAAACAACTAAATACATTTGTTTTTCTTTCAGCGTTGAATAAAACCTAGGAGAAATATGTCTTGAGAAAAACCTCTGAGCAGAAAGAGATAAAAGTATTAGGATGTCTGTATGTCACAGTCAATTAGAAGGTTACCTTCTTATCTGCTTATCATAACCAAAGGAAATGGGCCCTCCCGATTGGCAGAAATTAGTTAAACCAGCTTAGACTAGATTCAAATGCCATCTGTTCACTGCTCTAGACATACAAATTATGAAGTCTGTATTAATGACTAGAGAGATAGTAACTCAAAGGTTCAATATATTTCTCTTTTGATGGAAATGTTCTGTCCTGAATCTGAAAAAGACTATTCAGTTCATAATGTCTTCTGGTCTTTTTAATGCCCCCTGTATCTGTTGGTTTGTTTTTTTTTCTTTACATTGTCAACAAATGGAATCAATAAAAATAAAAATGATGGTGTAGAAAATTTACAGTTGCTAAAGAAGTGCCCCCTTACTTTGGGAGGGGATTGGTGTAGCCCATGAGAGCCTGAAGGTCTAAATGCTTGCTAATCTCATGGAGAGGTATATTTCCATATATATATATATGGAGAGGCTGACCAATCTCAGGCATATAAATAAGTAGTATAGAACTGGAATCATAGAACCATAGAATAGGGTGGATTGGAAGGAACCTTATAGATTACCTAGTTGCAATTTCCCTGCCACAGACAGAGACACCTTCCACTAGACCAGGTNGCTTCATTTAGGTCATCCTCAGTATTTTAGGCTAAACAATCCAAATTCTCTCAGCGTCTCTTCACAGGAGAGATGTTTCATTCCTCTAATCGACTTGGTGGCCTCCTCTGGACTAGTTCCAGCAGGTCCCTGTCCTCCCTGTGCTGGGCCTCAGGTCTGGGTGCAGAGCTCCAGGTGGGTCTCAGCAGAGCAGAGCACAGGGGCAGAATCCCTTCCCTGCCCTGCTGCCCACGGGGCTCTGGATGCAGCCCAGGACACGTTTGGCTCTCTGGGCTGGGAGCGTCATGGCTGGGACATGTCCAGCCTCTCACCCACCAGCACCCCCAAGTCCTTCTTGCACAGCTGTTCTCAATCTATTAATCCACCAGTCAAGAGTTACTCTAATATTGGTGCAGCACAGCACATTGCTGTTGGTCTTGTTTAACCCCATGAGATTTCTATGGGTCCACCTGTCAAGGTTTTTTCTCTTAATAAGTAAACATTCTAGTAAAAATTATTTGTTTAAAAATTTAAAATTCTTTTGAGCATTATGGCATGCTATTGTGTGCAAGAATTTACGACTTTGCTTAAAAAATATTACTATAAAATTATTTGGCTTCATGTCCTTTTCTGCAGAGGTTCAGGATACTGATGAATCATTGATGAAGCATGTTGAATATACACATGGCTGTTTCTGAAAAGAAGACTGAAATAGAAAATTACCTTGTCCAGGAAAAAAAAAATCCTCACTGTGATTTCAATATCTCCTTAGCTGAATAATTTTCCTTGTGTACAAAAATGGTAAATTTCTTCACTCAAACCCATGGAATAAAACAACTATTCCTTCCTCAGTTCCAGTCTTAAATTACTAATTAACAGAAGGTTTGTTAAAAAATGTTGCCATATAATGTATAAATAATGCTTACAAAGAAGTAAAAGAAGATATGAGAAAAGAGTATTTGAGGATTAACTAGTAAGAGTTTTGTTTTAGATTGAACATGTTGGTGCTGCTTGTAGATTGAGCATGTTTTGTAGTTCAAAATGAAAAAAAAGTGTTTGAAAAGTGTTGCTTTTGTGTTCTGTTTGTAAGTGGTGAAATCTGTAAATAAATTGAAATTTTCTTATGTTTGTATGCCACAAACAAGTATGTTTGTTATTCATAATTATATGCCAAATAATGTCTGCATAATTATTGAGCCTGAACTGATTCATAAACGGCTTTATGATCATGCTCAATATTTGACACAGGCTGTCACTCAATGTTTTGAACTGCCTCCTTGCTCAAAACGAGCCTGACAGCTCCAGAGCTCTGTCACGACACAGGTCAGGAAGATTGCTGCAGCTGAAGAAACGACCAAACATTTTGAAAAATACTCCTTTCATTTCTGTCAAAAATACTCAAAAACAGCAAGGACACCACATTTTTAAAAAAGAAAAAGATTAAGTTCTTGGCATCTGAATTCCTTCCTATACTTGCCTCTTTAACAACCTTAGATACCCCCACTGCTTCCCTTCAGTGATTTTATTCCTGTCATCCATTTTATGTCATTTAGCTTAGCTCTTAATACATTAATTTACTCAGTTACAGTGGTTTCTGCTTTGCCAAGCTTCTTGAGACCTGACTAACTACTAACCTGTATAGGGATAGAGATCTACCATTTTTGAGGATCCACTATAATGGACAACAATATAAAGATGGTGACATAGAGAAAAACAGAATTTTTAAAAAGGTTTATTCAAATAAATCTTGATTGATAAACAAGACAACAGTCTCTGAAGGTGAGTTTCTGACATGTTACAAGGTGGGAAATGAGAAATATAATCATGTGAAAAAGACTAGACCTATTGCTCTGCATTATAAAGGTAATTCAATAAAATTTGTTAAAGAAATGCTACAATTTTTTTTAATATAAAATTTCACCTATTTTGGCCAAAATCAAAGCTCTCAATGGAAGTCCAAATACAGAAAATATCACTCCTCTATTTCTAGTAAACAAGTTCTTTGTTAGAATATTTGCACCATACTGGACAATTTTCAGTAATTTTTAACATATTATCAATTACATGAAATATTCAAACCATGGTTTAAACAATTACCAAGTGGTTTCTTTAAGGTTCTTAGACCTTGTCTAAGACTTTTGGAGTAGTCTTTAGTGTTTCCTATAATTATATTCATATACAGACTTGAGGGCTTAAAAATAGCAGTTCCAAGCCAAATAATACCACCTTAAGGATTTATTGGGAAACTAAATGTAAACATAAGAGGCTGCAGTTCATCTAGAAAATAAAAAAATATCAATAAATTTCCCAAATACATTTATGTTAGTTATTGAAAATACAAGAAGTGATAAAGACTGTCATAATTTAAACAAGAAATCTAATGAAACAATTAAATCTTTAAAGCTCCTTTTTTTTTTTCCCAGGGTTGGGTTGGGGACTGCAGAGCGGGTTGTTTGGATTTTGATTTGGCTTTGGTTTTAGNCAGTCCTCCTCCAGATCTGGCAGATATTCAGGAAAGGGAAGATTGTTTAGATTGTTTAAACCCTTTCAGAGTTTGTAGATTACTCCTTGAATTTCACTTTGAGAGCCTGCTTGTTATGTAGAGCCATTTACGTGTTCCCCATCCATCTGCTGATGAGGGAAGAATATTGTTCGTTAGGACTTTGATTAATTTATCACAGGTGTCCAGAGCCACGATGCTCTTAAAGCATGGGCAAGTGGGACATCATTCCCTCCCGTTCCTGAGCACAGCTCTGTCAGTCCTAGAGATAATCCAGCTCTTCATTAGCACCTTGTGCAAGATCCATAATCTTTTGGCCACATAACTTATTTAGATTTCCTTATAAGGGCAAAAAGAAAGTCTCTAATCAATGTGAATGTGTGTTTTCTATATGGAAGATTCCTGGGTGACTCATGAGACCTCTAAAAGACAGCATAAGTGGTCAAGGAGTCAAAGTACCTTACATGATTGAAAATTTTAATGTGCTCATCAATAAGTAGGACTGAAAGATGGCTCTCAGCTCACTCAACTCTCACCACAAAAGGAATTATCACAAGTGTACTAATCAGAATTGAAGACTTACTCATTTCTTTTTGGCTGAAATTCAACTTATAAACGAAGAGTTGTTCCAGTCAGCTACCCTTTCAGAAGGTAAAAGCATTTCATTTGTTCATCTCATAGTTTAAAAATAAAAAGTAGAATAACTACTCAACTACACTAGACAAAAATTCTGTAGAGATTCTCCCAGAGAATTTTTCTTTCTGGAAGCGGTGTTAAACCTCGCTTTTGAATTTATGCCGAAAGAAATATAGTGACTGGGAAGAATGCCAGAGATCTTCATAGGAATTGTAGAACATGGACCTCCAAAAAATGTGAAACTACACTGGGAAATTTGCTAGCCAAAATTTCTGCCTATTTTCATCAAGATCAGTCTATAGAACATGGTCCAAAAAAACTATGTTCTATGAGAATACATAAGTTGTTTTTTTTTTTCAGACATTGTGGAAAACTGATTTGGTAACATTGCAAGTTCTTTTCCAGGGATAAAGAAAAATTGAGGTAAAAAATTGAGTCACATCCTTGTTTAGTATTCCAAGCTACTAAAAGAGAATGTTACAGATTGTCTCATCTAGAAGAGAATTTGCTCCACTTTTCTGAACATACTTTATTTGTGTCAGTAGCATACTAATCTTTCAAAATGTTAATTCTCCAAGACACATGCTAAAATATAATGTTATTTTTTGCAACTACATAATTCAAATATGTTTGAAAATATGATAGAACACTACAAAATATAATCCTAGATCAAATCAAAAGGAAATCTTATCAGTTAGAGTTTTTCTTGTCAGGATTTTCTTGTCCTGTTGCACTGGGAAAAAGTAGAAATCAGTTCACTATTTCTGACTTTGCACTGACTTAAACCTTGAAAATGTATAAACCAAACCTGTAATTTGAGAAGTCTAATTAATTAATTTTGTGGGATATAAGGGATATTACCACAGTATATTAAAGATCTTGAAGAGAATATAGAAAATAGAAAGACTTCAACACTTTATTCTACCTTATGAGTTTACAAATATAACCTATGATATTCTCAGACTGAGAATTATTCCAATTAATTTACTTGATATTAAGGAATCTCACAGCCCATGAATTAAATAAATGTATTTAGTGAAACCAGAATTGCATCTAAATGATGGGGTAAACACACTCAAAAATTAAAAGTAAAAAATACTTTAAAAATTACACTATTATTATAATTTTACTGCTATAAACAAAAGCTGTTTGCATATATCCAAATTTTGAGTATATGCAATTAAAACCTCCGTATTTACAGCACTGAAATATAGTGAAAGCAATTCTGAAAAATTTTGCAATGAGAGTGGGTGAAACACTGTACCAGCGTGACTGGAGAGGTCGTCGATGTCCCATCCAAGAAAATGTTCAAAGTCAGGTTGGACAGGACTAGTTACAATATGATCTTGTTTAATATCCCTGTGCATTGTTGAGGGGGTTAGAACTAGATGATAATTAAAAGCCCTGTCCAAACCAATCTGTTCTATGATTCTGTGATTAAAAATCTACAGAGAAAAGTTCTCTGAGCTGAAGAAAAGAGAAATGGAATTCCCATGTTACTGGCATCTATTAACACAGGATAACTTCTAAGTGGATTTTAATTTGTTTCAAAGAATTCTTGGATCTGTTGGATGCTTTTTTTTTTCCTAATTTTTCCTTTCCTCTCCAACTTGTATGTGGTCAAAGAACATAAAAAAATGTCAAGGTAAAGGTAATAAGTTAGTAGGATGGGGCTGACATTACATTTGTGAAGACACTGGAGGCATAAAATTCAGGCGTGTTTTTATCCAGGTTAAAAAATTACAAAAGGTTTTCAAATTCATTTTTCTCTCTACAAAACAGGACATAATTGAGACTACTTACACCAGCCCTGCATTTCCTGCTGGGTCTTCCAGAAAGAATCTGAAGTAACCAAAAAACCCACAGTTTTTTAAGTCTAAAGTCCAATGATACCCTTAAAAATACATGCTAAACAAAAGGACAATATTTTGAAAGTTATATGGATGACACTGATATTTATTGCTGTGGCTGTTAGGAGGAACAGTAGGCAAATTTGGCTACGTAAATTCCAGCAGTATCCAGCCAGGAAGCTCAATTTCACATGCCAGCACTGCAATGTCTTTTGGAAAAACTATGTCTTTTGGGAGAAAAAAAAAAATCTTCTCTTCCACATTCTAGTTAAATTACATGTTTATCAGAGCTTCTGGGTTTAAACTACAAAAAAAAAAAAAAATGTATCTGGAGAATTTCAATCTGAAATTATGGAAGGTTAAAAGAAAACACAGTTATAAGGTGTTGACTATGGTTTGCAAATCTTAGTGTTTTTGTTCTTAAATTTCTGTATCACACTATGGTCCAAGCAAGAGGGGAAAATTGAAAAAGACAATCAGTCTCTTTGCATTTCCATTGGATTCCTCTGTACTCTTTCAGGCTTCTGGTAGTTTATGTTTTATCTGTAAACACTGAAGGAGAACAACTAGTACCTAACAACTCTAACAAATACAACTCTACACTTATATGTTTTAAGTGTCCTTCAGCAATTACAAACAGTATTTAAAGCTTAGTAGTGTATTAAAATATGAAAAATTAATATGAAGTAATTAATATGTCCAGACATATTTGAGAACAGCCTTCTTCAGTTTGTTCTAATTGTCAAGGTTATCTTATTTTTTTGCTCATGTTGTTGGTGGAATAAATTTGTTGTATCTTTTAATGGTCATAGAAATATTATCTATTATAACAGATATTTTTAGCTGTTTTCACTCTTTGACAGTTTTGACAGACATTATTGATTTGGTCGGCAACTGTGGCTAACCAGAAGGGGACAATGTGACAGTTTTATGTAACAAAAGGCACAGTGTCATGTCAACTGAACTAAATGTTGTACAAAGTGACAGCAGGACAAAAATGCCTTTCAGACTTAATTTTCTGCTTCATTTTTTCTACCATCAATACATAAGGCAGTGCAGTAGGTGACACAAATTAGCAGGATAGAGCAAAAGGTCTATCCCTGTTTCTGTTGCTATACTTGACTTCCTTCCACTAAGGTAATCTCCAATTATTTTAAGCGTGAATGAAAAAGAAGAGCAGCTTATAGTAATCAACCTACCTGTTTAGGAGAAAATACATCCCTTATCAGGATTCTTTATATGTTTCTCCTAGGTGGCTTTTTGGAGAAGATGAAAGAAAAATGTCCCCCATCTGCTAGGTCATGCCTACAAGACACATTCTGTCAAGTCTTAAAAGCTACAAGAGCTTTGCCTGTGGGATACCTATAATTATTATGTGGAGCGGCCTTGCGCCTGCTGTAGCTCATTGTTCTGCTAACACAACCCGAATGAGAACAGTGGCTCCAGGCTGTGAGTTGATAAAGTGCAACTTTTCGATTTTGCTCTTCTATGGCTGTAGCATTGTGCAGAGTCTGTGAGTGACATCTTTGGCCTTCCTTTGGGCTGAGCAGATTGAATCTGTCACGCTGAGTTAAACAATGACTAGGGGACACAACCTTAGCAGGGCCTGTCATTTTTTCCCACTAATTCAATCTACATTTAATCAATGAAAGTAATTTCTTGTTTGTTTAAGTCTCATATCCAACGGATCTAGAGGATCCTGAAGTACTGCACCGCCACACTGACCTTCTCCCCTGTTAGAACTTAGACTAGTATATCAAGAATGGAATTAGTGAAAATTGCACATTTCAAGGTTGTCATGTTGCTCACTATATATCCAGTCTCCTTTTGTGTTTCTGTGAAGAGTCTAAGTGTCATTTGCCAGTTCAGTTCTCTCAGAGATTCAGTGCAAAAGAAATTGGCTGAAGCTACACCCCCAAGAGCAACAGCAAAGGACTGTTAAGAAATATTATGCTCTCTCTTACAGGAGCATTCAGGGGCTGTCCACATGTATCTATCATAGGTAAAGATCCTAACAGAAGGATATTTTTTCCTAGGTACAGGCTATCACTGTTATTGAAAGTAACCAGTAGTGACTTATGCAAGTTCAAGGACTTTATTGATCGGTTTAGCTGGTCTTAATCAAAATCTGTCTTCTTTTCCACTCATAGTGATTAAATAAGTCTAAGAGAGCCTGACATCAAGTCTTTGACTTTTTATTGGTTCACAGTAAGTGCTGTGCTCAGCATTTCAGTAGCCAGCAGTTGCCAGGCAGGAAGTTAAAAACTCAAGGAAAGTTTCAAAGGAGAAAAAATTCTAAATCTGTAGAATATATCAAGGAGAAGCAAGAGATCAAGTACGAGTTTTCATGCTTTCTGAATATTTTGGGTTTTTTTAATAAACAGTACATTTTGAATAAAATAAAATAGGGAAATTAGTAGTTGTCTAATAATGAATATGAGCAGAAAAATAAAAAAGCTGTATTTTTGAATTATATTCAATATTTTAACCTGATTTTGCCTGGCTAATCTTGGGAAAATTGTGGAGAGGAATACAAATAAAAGAAAAGATTCAGCTATGATTTTCAGGCAATATTTATTTTCTCTTTACAAAAACATACAAACCCACTTAACATATAAAGATATTTCCAATAATTGAATGTGTTTTTCTGAAGGCATGAGCAAAAATTGAAAACATGCTCTCTACCTGATTATTCCCCTTGAGAACACCAGGTAGGAAGAGGAACTCAAGGATCAATCTATCTTGGCAAAAGCACAGGCTAGACAAGATGGCCCAGCACCCTGTTCACATGAATCTTTTAAGCGTTCCAGACGGGGGAACCCACCACTTCCCTAGGGAAATTGTTGCAACCGCTGATTGCTGTCATTGCAAAAAATTTTCCTCTTGTGTCCAATTGGAATCTCCCCAGGAGAGCCCATTAGGCTCTTTTTTTATGCAACTTCATGTGAAAAGATCTTTCTGCAGAATGAATCTCTTTTCCAAGTGTCCACTTCCCCTCTCAGTTTGGTATCATCAGCAAACTTTTATCAGGGTTTATCAGGATCCCATCATAGATTGATCACTTATGAAGAAATCAAACAGTGCTGGGGACCCCACTTGTGAGGATGCCAGTGAGAAAAGGAGCGAGGCACCACCACCCTGTGAGTGTGGCCTGTCTGCCAGCTCCCCACCCACTGCACGGACCACTTCACTAGAACGTAACACACCAGTTTTTCTGGGAGCAGACTTTGACAAAGCATATCAAAACCCCTGGAGAAATCCAGGTATGCCATGTCCACTGCTTGTCCCATGTCAGCTTATCAGGTTACTCTGTCACAAAAGGCAATCAGGTTTGTCATTCATGATTTGCTCTTGGTGATCCATGCTGGCTTTTCCCAGTCACATGCTCCATCTGACCTGTGACAGACCCCAGGAGGATTCATTCTATAACTTTCCCAGGACTAAAGTAAGGCATGGATCCTCTTCTAAGGCCTTTTTGTTGATGGGGGTGACATTAGCCTTCTTCAGTTTTTCTGAGATATCCCTCAATTTCTTTGATATGTTTAAGATTATGGAGAGCAGCCTTGCAATGAAGCCAGTTCTTTTAACACCCTCTGGTGGATAGTTTCAGGGTCCAGTGATTTGTAGTTAAAATTTTTTGGACCTTTTCTCCTGGAAGGCAATGTCATTCTTGTGACCCCCTGCCAAGCCAGCCACCTACTACTATGTACCCTCGATCCATTTGGTGGAATACTCTGTGTGTTTCTGGTAGTTTCTCCTTGCAGACCTTGCCCATGGGTTAACACTTCATATCCCAATCTTGGCCCCTCTAATAGCTCACAGCCTTCTACTGTTTCCTTCAGTTCAGATGGCTGATGCAACAGATATATACACATTTTTTGCAGGTACTTGCCTTTTCTCTAGGAGAAGGATCTGTGCACTCATTATGACCTACTGGCTGTACTGTCTCCTTCCTTATCAACTCCATCTGAGTGTAAGAATAAGATGCCCCAGTGGCTTTCTCCGGTTTTAACTCTGAGGTGAGTGTTCATCATCCTTACAGGGACCTAGAGCACCTCCCTCATTTGTGGCACTACAGCCAGTGTGCAGGGACCCTCTTGCATGCCCTTCTGCACAAACCACTGCAACCTCTTGATTCTTCTTTGTGCTCCTTGGTCTCAACTCTACCCAGGGGCAGTTGCTCCTGGCAAGCCCAAGCTACATCAACCTCCCTTGCTAGAGCTGCCAGCTTCAGCTGGAGCTCTGTACTTTCTGTTCAGTTTCCCTGACACCAGGAACACTGTTGTACCCCTAGACCCACCACCCAATTATAGAACTTACTGCTATGTACCTCAAGACTGAATCCTTGTTTAATTTAAAAAGGACCATCCCCAAGAATCACACCATGTGCCCCAAATATTGTCCAAACTCTTGAACTCTCTTAGGCTCCCTGGGGAGCCTGTTCCAGTGCCCAGTCTCTGGGTGAAGAATCTTTTTCTAATACCTAATCTAATTCCACCCTGATATCACTTTTGGCATGTCCTCAGGTCCTGTCACTGGTGAGCAGAGATCAGTCCTCCTCTTCCCCTCCCAAGGAAGTTGTAACTGCACTGAGGTCTCCCCTCAGTCTCCTCCAGGCTGAACAGACCAGGTGACCTCAGCTGTTCCTCCTGTGGCTTCCCCTCAAGGCCCTTCTCCATCTTTACTGCCCTCCTTTGGACTCTCTCTAGTAGTTTGATGTCTTACACTGTGGCACCCAGAGCTGCCCCCAGCACTGGAGGTGAGGCTGCCCCAGAGCAGAGCAGGGCAGGACAATCCCCTCCCTTGCCTGGCTGGCCATGCTGTCCCTGATGTCCCCAGGTCAGGGTTGGCCCTCTTGGCTGCCAGGGCACTGCTGGCTCATGTTCAACTGGAGCAGAACCCCAGGGCCCTTTCCATGGCACTGCTCTCCAGCCTCTCATTCCCCAGTCCGGCTGTACATCCAGGGCTGCCCCATCCCAGGGCAGAATCAAAAAGCACAGGGCAGAGGATGGAGCCCTGCAGAACCCCACTTGTGACACATCACAGGTCCCCAGTCTGATGTCACCCCATTCACTGTAACCCTTTATGCCTAACCTGTGAGCCAGTTGCTCACCCACCACAGGATGTGTTTATCCAGTTGTGTGCTGGAAGGATAGAAAGAAGGATACAGAGAGAGACAGTAAAAACCAGTTTACTGAAATCCAAAAATATCATATCAACTGTCTTCCCTTGATCAAGTAGGTAGATCACCTTGTGATAAAAGCAAGTAAGTTTTGATAAGCAGGACTTTCCTCTCATGAAGCTATGCTTGGCTGTGACCAAGGACTGCTTTGTCTTTTAAATATTTTTCAATCCCCACCCACAATAATCTTCTCCATATTTACCAGGCACTGAAGTGAGACTGACACACCTGCAGTTTTTGTGCTCCTCTTTTTTGCTCTTGAAAATCAGGAAAATGTTCACCAGCTTTCAGTCATCTGTCACCTTTCCAGATTCTCAAGACCGCCGAAAAATCATTGAGAGACGTTTTGCAATGACATCAGCCAGTTCTTTGGGGATTCTCAGATAAGAGAATCTCAGGCCCATAGATTTGTAGGGATCCAGCTGCAGCAGCTGATAACTGTAC
>VYXF01003852.1:518473-539867 GCA_013397295.1 Polioptila caerulea | reverse complement strand
CCTAAGACTTCAGTTTTTAACATGTTTACTTTTTATTTTTCAATTTTTTTTAAAATAAGCATTCCAGCACAATTAGGGATTGTTTGGAGTTCGGTGGAAAGGCTTTGGAGAGAAGAACAAATGAACAGAAAATCTAGAACAGATTTTCTTTTGTTCACAGTATGCAAAGATAATTATATTTGTTATCCCTTGTTCTTTAACTGAAAATGAATTAAAAATTTAAGATTGCTAAAGAGCTCAGTATAACATGCACATTTTACTGCTGGCTCATAGTAGCTAGCTTAGCAATAATTCAAACTCTACTAATGTTTTTTATCTTTTTAATATGACTATTTCTGGAAGGTAAAACTTGCTGCAATGTAATGCTTCCTGCCTCCAATTTTGGAACATAAAACTTTAAAGACAAGTATGATGAGTCAGTTATAAAACAGTTTGTTCAATGAAACAATATCTCACAGAATCTGCAGGTATCAGTATGTGACAGCTGCTCTCTTAGAAAACAGATTGTTGCACGAAGAACATTCATAATGTTTTATAAATCAATCATTTCTTTAGTTCCCTTTAAACAATAATAGTGTAAAATATATGAATCAAGATACATATAATTGCTAGCCTGATGTATTAAAATGAAGCAAGCAATCCAAATGTTAAAGGCTAACTTCCTATCCATTGATTTAAGGTGACATACTTCTGTAAAGTATTATGGTTAAGACTGTCCCTGTAGAGCTACATTAAACAAAAGCAGTGTGACTTCTCATTTTTGCCATCTCCAGGGAAAAGCAGAATCATTAGCCAATAATAACATTAGAGAAAAACCTATTAAACAAATTATAAGTGTCAAACTAACATGACGACATAAAAGTAAGAGTGAACAGAGACAGTGGTCCATAGGGGATGAAATAATAGTTTTGTCTGCAGCATTTTAGTGTCTGAAATAGAGTCCATTTGGGTTTATACTTTTCAGCAGCAACTGTCAAAAGCAATCTCAAGTTTCAATTTCACAACAACTTTCTTCCTTTGTAACTGGTCTTATTCATTAGTATCTGAAGGAAAAAAAGGTGATGAGGAACAAATATTGGCAAAAGTTAATTATGAAACTCCTATCCCAAAAAAATAATTTGCAACATAGTGTTGACACAGGAATGAGTACTCACTCATAACAGTTTTATTATTTGTTGTTTTTAGAATCAAGTTCACTAAGCATACTAAGCTCAATTCAAAACAGAGAAGTGAGAAGGAGAAGTATGCCTAAAAAGAAAATTCCTTTAAAAATTCATACTTTAAGAATTTCTTTACAAATACTCCCTGAGAGTAAGCAACAAATAAGATCATGTCTTAAGGGCAGTCAAGTGAGAGTTCCACAATGAAAGTTATGTGGAGACAAGGAGAAACCTCAGGAGCACCTGTGAATCTTAATTTATGCATGTAGAAGAAACATGGAATGAAAGTCATTCAAACTCAGTCAAAACCATCAAATATTACACACCAACAAAAAGACTAGGTAATGTAATTTTGAGTTTCCTAGCGATACTTCACTGAGCAAACACATTTAAGAAAGGCAGGATGGTAAGTCTGGAGAAGGTGAGGGTAGGCCACCAACACATAGAACTTTTGCAGACTCTTCCCCTTTTATGCACTACTCATGGAAATATTTTCAAATTGATAGGAGTTAGAAACATCCAGACATTTTTTAGAGAAAACTCCTTTGGATTAATCTGCAATAAATTTTCCCTAGACAAACCCAAACTGAGAAATAAGACATGTTAGAAAGTGGGAAATGCTATAATCTACTGTTATTAACAATTTTTGATTGAGAGTATAACCGCTATATTCCTTTAAAATTGTAACCTAACTGCACATAGAATTTTAAATACTGGGATTTTCAACTACAGTTAGAATTTTAAACAGCCATCCACTCATCATCACCTGAACACCTATGACAGACTTAATAAATAACTTTGGTTCTTCTGTAAAGAACACTGACAATCAAAGCAGGAAAGGTTACTCTCATATTAAAATAATGTTGTGTGACTTTCAAAGGAAGGTATGATTCTGTAATTCCAATCAATATTAAGTCTGTTAGTGTGTTTTAAAAGAAATAATCATTTGAAACAACAAAGTTTAATGGAATTAACTGAATAAAAATTTTAGGTAATACAGTAAAAATTATCTTAAGATATCTTTGATTTTCTGTGAAGTCTTGTGCATTCCTGTAATGAAATCTCAGAGCCATATTCATCGATATTGGTGCAGTGAGCCTGAAGTGAACTCTTGGTGCCCGGAAGGAAAGGTGCCAGCTCAGGAAATTTCAGTGGAACTGCTCATGACTTTCATTAAACTATTGAAATAAATATGCTTCAACTACGGTTTATTTTTTCAGCTTTTCACATAAAATATTTTAAATGCTGGGTGATAGTTTAAAATTGAAAAAAATACAATCATATTCTGTATATTTTAAATAATAAAATTATAAAAACAATGGAAAGAAAAATACAAAGTATTATAAAATTATTTGAGATAGTTCAAATCTTAGAAAACAATTGAGTATTCTTCAGTTCAGTGCATTTTTATAATAGTTCCTACAAAAAAATTTCAGTGTTAGTTTTCTTAAGATCTACAGAATTTATAATGAAAAATGCAAAAATTAGTCCACTGAATACCTGGCATTTTCAGAAAATATTAATTTCTGCATTTTGATTTTTTTTTCCTTTTCAGTAGTTTTCCTTCTCTCTCAGGTACACAGAGAGAGGGAGAACACACATGCCATTTAGGTTTCTCTAGAACTAGAAAAAGAAGTACAAGCAATTGCTTATGGTATAATGACTGATATGACTTGATTTCTTTTTCCAAAAAGGTAATAAAACCAATATCATGTGAATTTACTAGAAATTTTCCATGTTAATTGCATTCTTTTCCTAACCATATTCTATACGAATTAAATTTATCCCTTTAATAATGGAATGATAAAATTTCCTTTGCTATTTTCTAGTTAGATATATATTAATGAATATTTTAATTAGAAAGCTTTAAAATTGAAAAGAATCAAATACTCACAATTTAGTCAGAAAATGTCAAATACCAGATTGATAAAGGTCTGAAATTATTAATACTAATGACAATGCTTAATATATACATTTATTTTTTTGATCATAGCATGATATCTGACATTTAACACAAGAATATTGTGAGTTTATTTAAGCTTGATTGACAGCTTATAAAAGTGATATGCCTTGCCAAATAAGAAAACAATATTTTAATTTAAAAAGAGCATTAAAAAATGAAAGCATCCACTCAAAGAAGAGCTCTTTAAACAATAGACATAATACAACTCTTAGAAGTACCTCTTTAAATATAGTATATGAAAAATATGGTAAGAGTACTTAGTATTTCAGATAATTTCCTGCTAAGGACCACAAAGCTTTTAGCAATGTCAATGTAATGTAATATCTGAAAGTCATGTATTTTTGACTACCATTTCATAAGTGGAGAAACTGACTCACCAAGTATAATATCAAGGTCGTTGAATGGACTCTGAATTAAAAAAGAATTAAAGCTACATCAGTAAATGGAAAATGATTTACTGAGGATCAGCTGTGCCAAAATAGCTAAGTATACTTATTTGATAAGATAAATTACTCTAAACAGAGGAAATACAATAATTTTAATCTGGACCTCAGTAAAATATTTGACATAGTGTTGTGTGGAGAGATTTGAGTTCACATAGGGAAGTAAAGGATTAGTCCAGGAATTAAAAGGTGAGTTAATCAGTTATTTGAGGAGAAAGAGCAAATTATAATTAAAGGAGACAACATGTGTTGATGAAGTCCTTACTTCATCTAGAAGTCTCCTAGAGGATTCTCTCATGGAATGATCTTTGAATGGCTCTCATCTTTATATCCTCAATAATGTCAGTTGCACAAAAAGCTGGGCAGATGCTGATAACAGAGAGAAGAGGGAGCCATCACAAAAGAAAGGATGGGAATCTTACAGGACAAACATGAACAACAGAATTCAATAGTACAAAAATAAATTCAATACTACAAAACTCAATAAAAACGCTTTTGGAAATGAGAAAAATGTCACCTGTTAAGAAAGGAGAGTGGAGGCAAGGGTTGTAGTGATAACACTCCTACAAAGTAGCTGAGTTGGCTGTAAAAGACAAATTTTACTACAAAATCTATTTGCAGAAAAGGAATGGGAAAGCACTGACATTCTCACACAGCTGCATTAATTAATCCTGATCAAGACTCATTGCTGCCTTTTCTGGATTGCCCTCGTTATCACTTGTCAATTAAAGCAGCATTTAATTCTAAGGAAGACTATCGTTGCAATAAAGAGCAGAATTGCCTTACTTCACCTTGACTGTACAATATGCCCAGACTTTCAGAACTGCCATGAAAGCCGACTTTCTGTTCTTATTTTAAAAGATTACACTTTAAAAGTCCTCTCTTACAGAATGACACAAAACTGAAGTTGGCAGAAGTCCTCTCAGTTTCCTAAGTTCCTGCTCCACAAGTTGCACACTTTGACACGTGTGTTACATGTAATATCAAATCTATCCACTTACGTCTTTTCCTTCTGATACATATAATCATAAATTTCCTATCAAAGAAAAACAGGACAAAACAAATACAGTAACAACAGAGATAGACTCTATCCCTCCAGAAACAAACACTTCCTTTAAAAAAAACTTGCTGGTAATCCTGAACTCACTGGCATCATTCACACCTGCAAATATATTCTAACCTCAACCTGGGTTCAGGTTCCTTTTATGACATCTTATGAATTTTTAACTTGGGTTTTCCTTCTTCTTTTAAAGGGAAACTATGTGACTTTTTATAAGTGCTCCACTTTTATCAAATACAAAAAATACTTTAAATATTTGTGACTACAGAAACTATTTCTTTCATGTAATATATTTTGGAATAGGGTATTGTTCTTATACCTTCTAGAGGAGGGAAGAAAATTCTCTTGGTTTACTTGAAAGTAAAAATAATCTGTTCCTATAAATTCTTCAAATTTACAACACTAGATCATACAATTAATATCAAACCAGTGATGTTAGAATGCTGATGATATTTTTAAATCATTTTGGTCCATTCAAAAGTTTATGTGAAATTACTGAAATTATTTGCATGCAATTTCTCTCTTTAATAAACTTGAATTTATGTTTACAACATGAATTCCGGGCTCTTGGAGGGAAGAATGTTGAACTAGTCCTGTGGTAGGAAAAGGAGGCTTCTACCAGGTTTTACTGTTTTATTTTAATTTTGACCAGAAAAAAAAAGCCCTTGTGGTACTACAGCAAACAATGCATTCTCTTATTACAACCTACAGATAACAAAATATCATAGTAGGGGATTTCATGTGGAGGCCTTACTTGGCTTATTAAGTCTCAGTGTTCTCATTATAGAAAAGTCAGCAATCTGTATTTTTCTGGCAATGAATACAGTGCATACACAAGATTTTTACAAAGGAACATTTGTCATCATATTTTCCCAATATTCTTTACTGTTAACAACAAAATCTAGTTTAAATTTAGAAAACTGAGCACTAAGAATGTAAAATCTGCAGTTAAATAGTTATAAGAGTAGACATCTTCAGAAAAAAAAATTCTTTGCCATCTGTATTTTAACAATTTAAATTTGAGAAAACAAGATGAAAAGAAAAAACCCAACAACAAAAAAAACCCTCAAAAAGTATCTACAAAGTAAAGTATTTACAAAGTAAATCTGATTAATTTATTTGGAAGGAACATGCAATATATCTCTGGATGATAAGATCTCTTGCTATTGGTTTTGCTCCATTTTAGCCAAAGATTTTACCACTTCTGCTCTTATTATCTAAGCTTTGGTTTTAAATAGGAATAAATAGAGTAAGACTAATTTCTCTTTCCATTCATTGCAGGAAGGTGAAGCCTACCTAGAGAAGAGAAAAAGGAAAAAGGGAAATAATTTTCACATGTTTTCTTATATACTTTATCAAACACACAGAGAATTCAGTGAAGTGTTTATTTTGTTCATCCCCTTAAAACACTGCAGTTTGTAGAATACGTAATATAATTTTCAGGCAAAATCTGTATAGCAACTTAAAAATATTTCTTCTTATGCTTTAATTACTAGACATTGATCTGATGGCCAAATATTTACTATATGCTGCCAGCCAACATAATAGAATAAAGAAATGAGATAAAAATGGTAGTGGCAATATCTATAAGCTTTAGTGAATTGTGTTATTTTAGGAACTGCTCTTGACAACTTAAATAAGATTTTATTTTAAATGAATGATTCAGGTGAAGGAGTTAGCTATACAGTCAATTTTACAATACAGGCAAAAAGGAGATCCAGCAGTCAGGAAGATGAAAAATTACTACAAACACAGGCTAAACAGTCAATGAAATATTAGTGGGCAAACAAACTTTCCTTACTTCTTGCTACACAAACACCAGTCAGTTCAGCAGCTCTGAAAGAGGAATGCTGATTGTAATGACAAAACAACGAAGTCAATTGTTCACATCAGTACGTAAAGCTTCAAAGTTTACAGATAACACAATCACTACCATTCATAACACTATGTTGACTTCTCCTGACATGTGTTTAAACCTTATCTTATAAAATGTATAATTTTTAAATAATGTAATCTCACCTTCTTCAAAAGCACCTTATCTTTTATTAACTTTTTTTCCCCCAAGACTGAAATAACTACACAATCAGCAGCCTATTGAAAGACCTAGCAGAATGTGTTATTTGCATTGCAGGAGAGTGATCACTATAAAAAATGTGTGTTAGTGTGTACATTAAAGTCCAGACAAACAGTACATACTGACTATATATAAAAAATACCACAAACAGGATGTTCCACTGACTTTGCTTCTCTGTTCCTGGCCAAATAAATCTATTTCTTATCATACAATTTTACTCATACTTTGTGCATGAGTCAGGGTACTATTTTATTATGATGGTTTGGAACTGTTGTAACTACTAAAGTCTCTATTGGGTCTAGAAGAAGTCTGTATCCTTAGCACTTTCACATGTCAAAGATAAACAAAATTTAGATATAAATACATTGCTTAAGAATATTAGGAGCATACTGGGACTCACAGCAATGAATATTCTGAGTTAAATACAGTTGGGATCCACACACATACTGAGGTGGGACAAAGAACTCTGAGGGTATCTATTTTCTTATCCTCTCAGGTCCTGCTCTTTATCCTTTTCTTAAAAAAAACCAAACAAAAAGTTATCGTACACACAGCAAAAAATTTTTCTAATTTTAGAGTGGCTGCTTGGGAGCTCCCTGACATTAGCTTATGAATTTGAGCAGAAGGCCTATTATTGGTAATGCAGTTTACCTTTACCATTCTACCTTTTGACCAGACAGAATCCTGTTTGTTTTCAGGGCAGGTTAAGGAACTTAAGTTCTGCATGTGATACGTGTATAGTCTTCAGTGTATAGTCTCACTTCAAACAGCTTTTGAAAGCATTTCATGAATGAATTTGAATAGAATACTGTGAGAATGCTCATCTTCTTTGTCCTTTATGACATAACAATCACATAACAATCAAACTTTGTAACTGATCTTGCAAATGCATTACCTTCTTCTAGACAAGCAGCATTTTAAGCTTTGTAGTACACTAGATATGTATATCAGACATTATATATATATCATGGTGTCTTTTTCTGTGGCTTAAAATTTATATTGTGTTAGAGGACTATAATATAGTATGGAAAGGTATAGCAAAAACTCTCGAAAGATAATAAATATATTATTTCCTTTTCCACTGCTATGTTACTTTGGCCTTTTTTCCCCCCCTAATTTTCAGTCACTACTTCTTCCCTTTTGCTAAACAGAATATGAACCCATGTAATGAAACTTTTTTTAAAATTATTTATTTATACATAATGCTACTGTGAATTTAGGCTGACATTAACTTTTTTTCTATGTAGCTCTATAGATCCTAAGAAAGAGTCCTGAAGGAGGCATGAAAGGAGAATCAGAAATGGAATGCAAAAAGGTCTTGAATCTGAATTAACTTGATATTGTGACAAGCCAAAAGTTTCGATGAGGTAATGCATATACTCCATGGTCCTGAATGAATCTACTAGTCCACATGGAAAGCTCACTTATCAAAATCACTTAATGTAGATATATGAACCACTAGCTGCTCATCACTTCGACAGATATTCTCCCCAATTTCTTCAGATTCAGACATCTGTACTACAAGCTCTACTAAGAGAGGTTTTATAGATGATGTAATAGAAAAATGTGAATCAAAAAAAGCTGAGATCACTTATTTATTGATTTGACTTTTCATGCTCAAATTATTTAGTTGATGGATGATGTTAGGTGTAAAAAGTAATGAAAACATAGGACTAGACTATTTTAATTTTTTGCTAACGGTTTATCAAAATGTATGGTATGGATTTTCTCTTGTCTGGAGGCATATTTTCCACATTTGTTTCTAGCATTTGCAAATACCCTAGCCATTTCAATATCTATGAATTGTGAAAGATAAGGGTACAATGCAAACGTTTTAGTGTATTATTTATGAGCACCGGCAATTCATTTTCTTCCTTACAACTTTGAGATCTGTTTTTCTAGGTTTGTTATCCGATCTGTTCAGAACTTGGCCTGGACTTTACTGTTGCTACTTTGATTCACTGTTATTCATCCAAAATGTTCTACTTTTTTGTCTAAGGCCTGAGCTAAGGTCCTCTTAGGAGAAGCATCCTTTTAGAGGGAAGTTCTTTTATTCTCTTACTACACACCTCTGTTATACAAGTACTATGACTTTTTACATATAGTGTGACAATTGGGAGGTTATCTTTTACTTTTTTTTCCTGTGTGGTTTTTTATGGTACTATAATAAATGAAGTTTAAATGGCAAGGGACCTTGAAGACATGTTCAGGTTCCTTGACCTCGTGGCCAATTCTTCTTTGATGCAGCCCAGGGTGCAGCTGGGCAACACAACCTTCAGGGTTATGAGTGGTCATCCCATCCTTCTCTTGTATCAACTGCATGACTCACCTACGTGTCATCTGCAAACTGCTGAGGGGGCACTTGATCCCACTGTCTGTGTCATTGATGAAAATATTAAAAGGCACCAGTCCCAAGACAGAGTCCTGAGGGACACCACTCATCACAAGCCCTCACCTGGACTTACAGCCATTGACCATAACTCTCCCGCTGTGTCCATCCAGACAATTCCTTATCCACCAAACAGTCCATCCTTCAAATCCATGTGTCTGCAATTTTGCAATAATGGTGTCATGTGGGACCCTGTTGAAAACTTTCTGTAGTAGTTTAGGGAGATGACATCAGGTGACCTTCCCTTGTCTATGGTGGCAGTCACTCCATCTAGAGAAGACCTCCAGATTGGTCAGGCACAATTTGCCCTTGGTGAAACCATGATGGTTACCTCAGATAATCCCTTGGTCTTGCATGGCCATTGTTTCCATAAGGATCTGCTCCACAACCCTCCCAGGTACAGAAGTGAATGTGACCATGAATCTTCAAATATAGTAGAGAGTGACTTGGCAATAACATCTACCAGTCCCTTCAGGACCCTGAAACCTCCCTTGAGGGGACCCATAGATATATATGTGGCTACTGAGTTTCTTGGAGTGGTCCCGAACCTGCACTTCTCTTACAATGGAGGGACTTTGCTCCCCCACCTCCACCTGTAGGTTCAGGGGCTTGAGTGACCTGGGAAATCAGACTGACAGTAGAGACCAAGGTGAAGAAATTACTTACTATCTTAGCCTTTTCAGTATTTGTTACCCATTCCTCCTACTCTTTTATTGCTTGGGTACACTATCCTTGGCCTGTCTCATCTGACTTATGTACTTATAGAAAACCTTCTCATTACTCTTCATATACCTTCTCAAATCATGTACCATTCCATCTGTCCCTCAGCTTTCCTGACCTCAGTCTTACATATCCAAACCTTATCCCTACATTCTTCCCAGGAATCACGTTCCTGCTACCACTGTCTGTGTGTTTCCTTCTTATTTCTCAGTGTGAGGACCAGATGTTTCTTCAGCCATGCCATTTTCTGACTTGCCTTTCTTGTTTGCCCACAAACTGGGATGGAGAGCTCTTGTACTCTAAGAAAAAGGGCTTCAAGAAGGTGACAGCTCTGAACAGCCCCACTGTCCTTAAGAACAGTTTCTCAGGGAATCTCATCCATATGCTCCTTAAACAGATGGAAGTTTACTAAAGTTCAGGATGCTGACTTTGCTCCTTGCCAAGCTCAAGACTAAAAATTTAAAAATATTAAATTATCTTCCTATGTCTCCAACACTTTGTCTTCACAACTATCTAGAAAAACAAATATATAATGAGAAGCCACAAGGGTCTGTGATATGTGCATATTCCTTAGAATTTCTTGGACATTACATGTCTTCTTCATGTTTTAGTTTTCTTAATTGTAAAATAGGAATAATAATAATTTCTTAGCTCAAAAGGAATATGTATCAGCTGTCTATGAAATAAAAACATGTAAATCTTTATTTTATTACTAATTTATTTGGGTTTATTTGTGAAGTGAAGTTGTAATAAATTGAAAAATATATATTAAGTCTGCAAAGTGTAGAAAATAATTATAATTGTCTTAATCAGGAAATACAGTGATAGATTTGGGGTTTTTTTATTGTATAGAGAAAAGTGTAGTGAAATAGTGTGGTCTATCTGAACAGAGGTCTTCAAAGACAGAAACAGAAGCACTGATTGCTGTGAAGCCAGGTGAAATTACATAATTTAAATATATGCCTGCCAGTTATGAAGTGGAAGAAAAATAAACAGAAATTAATCTAATGAGAATGGAAAACAAGCAACAGCAGCCAAAAAGGAGACAGATTGGATAAATATTACTGAACAGCCCTAAAAATACCCTGGCATATTACAGACATGCAGCATAAAGTGATAAGCACAATCAAGATCAAAGGATTTTGAAATACCCTCCTGTAAAATAGAATTTACAGATTAATGGGGACTTTTCTGCCTCACTCGCTCTTTCAATTATTATTGTATTCAGTCTTCATAGAATACTTTTGAGTGCAGAGTTGCATTACATGTTCTAAGAGTAATCAATTACATTTTTTTCCTTAAAATGCCTTCTCAGAATATTTTTTTCACTGCTCAGATATAACTTAAATTTTTTTTTAAGAAATTTTTATGATTTTATTTTTTGTTGAAATCAACCACACTGCCAATGAAAATTAAGAAGTTGTAAAACACATACTGTTAGTCACAGTTATGACTGGAGAAAAATATGTTTATGAAAGGTTACAGTATAATACCAAGCCAAGATTATAGAGGCCTTCTATAAACTTGTGTATTATTGATTCCCACACCACCATTTCATTTGAGAGTTCTTGGCTGGAGAATTCACCTCATAGCATGACAAGAAGACAAAACTTTCTGGAGACAAAACTCTTCAGAATAAGAATACAATCCAGAAACTATATAGGTCAACCAAAATATTTTCCATCTAACATCTGAATACCTTTTTTTTCTCACTATTTTATGAAGCCAACAAAGAATAGTGGTAGTTAGCATCCTAGTAAGTTACCTTGAGAGACTTGCATCTATGTTCCTGTTCCATCTCTTATTTGATCTTGAGCAAGTGAATTAAGATGAAATTTTTGAATATGTGAAGTTAAAATTAAAGACAATTAGGAGGTGTGAGTCTTATTGCATCTTAAAAATCAGAAGGACAAATATTTACACTGCATGCAAGATTTGCAGCTGAGGAGTTTATACTGCTGAAGAGTCTGAAAGCTGCCCCTGAACACATCAGGTCTAGAAGCAACAAAGCCATGCTCAAAAAATCTTCTATTCAACATAAAAATTCCTATTCCTCAAGAATACTTGCTCAAGCACAAGATAAACATGATTTCAGATGAAATTTCCTATTTTTTCTTCCAGATTTGGAAAGAGGGTATTGCCCAGTTCCTATGAAATTACCTTTTTTGTTCAACTTGTTTAAGAAGTCTGCACTGTGACATCTGAATCTGATGTACTTTTGCATCTGAAGTCACATTTCAAATTTTTTTAAAAGTAGAGATTAACCTCTAGTTACTCAAATC
The DNA here is from genome assembly GCA_013397295.1 of Polioptila caerulea. Lineage (NCBI taxonomy): Eukaryota > Metazoa > Chordata > Aves > Passeriformes > Certhiidae > Polioptila > Polioptila caerulea. The sequence goes on along the minus strand of VYXF01003852.1, from coordinate 527,776 downwards.
TCTCATTTCTGAAGGAAGTTAAATAGCACCTTACAGAAATACCTTAAATGTTCTTAGACACTGCTAATGAGAGGCAGTAACATAACTGTCACATTTATGACATGTTATAACAAATTTAAAGAATTTACTCCAAATAATTCATCTGCACCTGACATTCCACAATCAGGTTGAAATGCTTTTTAGAGCAAAAAAAAAAAAATATCTGAGGCAAACATGTCACCCTTCCACTTTTGCTCTAGATGTTCATTTTACTTGTGTGTGAAATTTTCCAATAATTTTACAGTTTTACTTGGTTATAGACTGTAGCAGTAAAGATAGTAGAATTTAGCTTCTTTGTTAAGAGCAGACAGTAAAAAACTATCAAACACACTCCACCACCATCACCAACCCCCTCACATACACACATCTGCAGCCTGCCAGCTTATTAGTGCTAATATTTACCACCATGACTACCAACCCCAAGAGATATGTGAAGCAAAATGTAAGCAGGGGCTGGTGATATGTCCATTTGAAAGTGCAAACATGTTAAAAGAAAGTCTGCACTTCAAAGGAGTCTGCCATGGTGAAGTCACCAGCAGGACTTCAACAATGCAATTTTTATAAATGAGTGCCCAGTTAGCTAATAGACTTTTTAAATACTAGGCTTTTGTGCCAAATGATAAAGTACAATCATTATCAATCTGGTGAAATGAATGAACTTTCAACAAGAATTGACGGTGCATATGTGTATGCACCTTGTCAGGGCTGCACATGGCAGAAAGGAGAGTTATCTTAAACAAATCCCTCCTGTAAAGGAGGAATAGGAATCAGTAAATATATAAAGTGTTTATCACACAGGGTGATAACATTTATGATGTGTCGATTGTATTGTGTGGAATATACAGGACAAATGACTTTCATATGGGTAAGTGTTTATTGTCCATATGTGCACCAGCAGTCAGGGTAGTTTCAGAAAACTTCACGCTGAGACAGCTCCCATCTTCCACCTCTACGTGAGGCAGATTTTATTGCTACCCTAATGAAATTTCCACTTCTTTTTCTCACTGGGTGCAAGGCTTCGATCACTGCATTAAATGCTTGCTTTTAAACAAGCTCTGGTGTCTTCTGATCAGAACAAGACTCAATCTCATTTAATGGAAAAAATCACAAACTTGCACTAGCTTTGAGGTCACAACTTTATTTGTAGTGACAACAAAAAGAGAAAAAAGTCAGAATTGAAATCCTTACAAAAATCACATCCAACATTCTGATGCAGGAAAATCAGCATAACAGACCTATCTGGCATATCTAAACCAAAAGATTTCTACAAATTCTCTATTCTACAACATCTAGCAGCAATAACTTAAATCATGCAATTGCATTTCCTGTGAAAAAGTTATTTTTATTGCAAGCAACACTAATGTATGATATAAAATTTGAAACTTAACTGGTCCAGACTTCTGACCCCAGCAGGGACCAGTGCAAACATTTCGGAGGAAATGAAACAATGAACTACTGATAAAAACCCCATGTCTATAGGTCAGCAACTTTAAGAAAAGATATACAATACAAGAAAAAATGCCAGCAGCCATACATAACTCATATTTGTCACATTCTCTTATCCAATGAAAAGCAAACTATCAGTATGTCTTACTCCAGCTCGACTATGTTATAAGTAAGAGGCGGGTACAAGCTACTTGTGTACTGAAGTTCGTTTACTGAACTATTTTCATTTTTCTACATTCAAAGACTACATGCAAAAATTTGATGGCCCACTGTATTGTGAATTGAATTTTATTGATGTGTAGAAATCTCTGTGACTTCCTTCAATGAGAATAAATCAGTCAATATGATTACGTAAGTAAGATGGTGTATGTACATCAGTATATGATGTAATTGCTACTTTTTTCTATTTATTTGGGACTGTATACCATTGTGTAACTAACACAAGTTAAAAAACCATTTCCTGATAAAAGAAGGATGTTGATATTATCCATATCTTTAAAAATTAAATGCTTTCTCTTCTATTCAGGAACTCTAGATGAAGAGAAATTGGAGAATTACAAAGAGATGAAATCCGGAGAGATAAATTATTTTATATATATGGTAATTAGGTGACATTGTGATAAGAACCTTAGAAATATGATGGATAGACTTTACAATACAATGTTTCACTGATATTGTTTCTGCATACGTACTCATTCCTTCCTCTTCAGAACAATATTCAGCTGCTAATCTCTTTATACATGTACTTGTTCTTTGCCCTTTTGGTCTCATTCAGAGCCACATGAATCACTCCCTTTCCAGTTCACATAGCATTCTATGAACATTGCTAATGGTTCAGTTAGCACACAAATCACAGGCAATAAATATGTAAATTTTTCATTTTCATGTAAACACAAAGCCTTCAATAGAATTTTCGTACACAAAGAGAGTTGCTGGAAGTTGGGCATCTTCTAAGAAATAAAGCATGACTAGAAGTTTACTCCGGTTATTGATAAAATCAATATAAATCATTAAATACTTTGGTACTACTTGTAGATACTAGAATAAAACAATTATAGGATTCATGGAAAATACAATCGTATTTTGTCTTGGGAAAAAAAAATTACACTTCAATATTCATAAAGTAAGTTTTTGTTGAAAATTATATGTGCAGTTGTAAGCATTGAAATCTTAGCTTCAGATACCAAAGAAAGGAATTTAAAGAAAATAGTTAATCTGGGAGGCGTTGTACCAAAAAAAAGCATAAATATGAAAATTATCCATAACTGAATTACACATGATCATTTTACTTTGTAATTCCTCTCTTGTCTTAACACCTTCATTTTTCTTTTTCATCTATCCTGTTTGAAGGCAACTGTGCAACCATTATGGATAAATTTGTCCTAAATTCACCAAAGTAATTGTCTCTCCTGTTGATATAGAATATTACAGTGCAGAGGCCAGATATTCACAGACTTAAAAGCATATTTTCTTCAAAACACTGCACCTAAAAATCCCTAAATCCTGCACCTATCTTCATACCCACTGCCAAAAGAAAACTTACCAAAAAATCACAGATCAGTTCAGTGGGGACTTCTCTAGAGGTCATTTTTTTGAGCTGAACTTTAAAATTTTATATTCTGTTTTACAATGTGGCCAGTTTGTAGTTTAGCGTTGCTTTCTATATTTTGATTGTCCCTTTCACAATCACAATGTTCAATTTGGAACAGTTTCAGATTATATGCTTTATATCTAAACTTTTTTTAAATACCTTGATTTTAAGACCTTTGGACATCTACCTTGAATATTAAATAGCTACCAGATGCTCAGCAGCCATCCTTTCCATGGCCTCCCCTGCTTGCAGTGTCACATTTTACCTGCCATGTCCCTGGGCCTGTCTCACACAGCCTGACTCGGTGTTGTGTTAAACAGTTTTGCTGCTGCTGGGCTGCCTTTCCTGCCCTGCTCTGTGTGCAGCACTGATTGCTACCATGCAGACCTATTTTTTGCTGTACAGCCATGTTCATGCTTCAGTGATTTCCCCTTCACAGCTTTTACTAATAAATGACTGTGCAACCATAATAATCCAGTAGGTAAGGCAACTGCTGCCTATCTCAAAGCGTACAGTTGCTCTCTTTCTCTCTTGATCTTGGATACTGTTTGACATAGTATTTGACAAATGCCAGTATCATTTGGCATGTCCATGCTCAGTGCAACTTGCCAGCATGTTGAGCTCCATTGTTGACAGCAATTAATAACTGTCACTGCATATATTACTTTATTAAGATAATGACAGATCTTTGATACCGGCTAGTAGTGCGGGTTTCAGACATGTTTTAAAGAAAGACTTTGCAGAAGAAAAATATGTCCATAATCTTGTAAAATGTATCTTCCTTATTCCTTTCAGTTAGTATAAAGCTTGTTCTCTAAGGAATGAGAATTTACATTTTTGGCTGGTGAGTGTATGGTGTTGATACAAGCAATATTCTCCACGACTTACTCCTGTGGGTTATTTTTTAGTTGGAAATGCTTCTAGAGTCTGGCAGTTTGGTGACTGAATTTAGAATTAAATGAAAACATTGTCTGTAATTTAAATTTTGGGCTAAATTTCATGGAATGTCTCCTTTTACAGGTCAAGGTCTAATTTCTTCATCATTCTGCTTCCTTGTGATCTCATTTTCCTCTCTTATCTAAATGAAACCTTTGGGATTCTGAGAATCTAATTTTATATTGAAAGAAGGCAAGCAGTAACAGGATGAGAGGACAGAGTCTTAAGCTGTACCAGAGAAGGTTTAGGCTGGACATTAGGAAGAATTTCTTCACAGAAAGAGTGATTAGAAATTGAAATGGACTGTCCAGGGAGAAAAGGCTGGATACAGCACCTTTGTGTCATGGTCTGGTTGACACAGTGGTGATTTGTCATAGGTTGGACTCAATGATTTCAGAGGTTTTTCCAGCCTAATTGATTCCGTGGTTCTGTGAAAATGTCACTCATAATTGTTTTGCAAAACAGCTAATTTGATTTTCTGTTATTTTTCAGACTATCTACTAAATTGCTAGCCTATCTAACATCTATCAAATCCTTCTGAATGTGTGGTTGTTTCTTTGACATGAATTCTGACACTGAATTTTGGTACTAGCCTTTCAACCTGTGCCATGATTTTGGAATGGTTTAATTGTCCACCCAGAAAGGTTGTGTAGAGTCTCAAATCTGACTTTTGTACCTACAAGCACAGATTTAAAATCCAGACCTGAACAAAATCCTTAAAGTCAAAATGGGAGCAATAGGATCAGAATTTGCAATCAGATTCCAGATGTTTTCTCAAAAAACCAAACATAAACCATAGAAACCTACATGAAAATTGTAGTGCCTAACTATTAGGATAATAGTTTTAAACTGTCATTTTTACATAATAAAGACAGGTAAATTCTTTCTAAAATGCTTGTAAAAAATAACATCTAGTGATTTTTTTTTTGTGACTGTAAATACTAAAATATTACATGAAAATTCAGTTTTATCAATTCTTGACAACTGATGCTCTCAGAAAATGCCACAGAATGTGGAGTTTACAGCAAAAGGAATGAAGAGATGTCAACAATTAATTGTTAATACATATCTCACAGATATTCTTCCAACTGTAAGTAGTAGCAGATATCAAATGTTCATAGCTGGCCACATGACAGAAAGCTGAAAATGCACTTCTGGCTCTCACACAGGCAAAAGCACATAACAGGTGCTGGTTCTTGGCTGGTGATGTGGAGAGTCATGGTCTGTGATGAAACCATGATCTAGAGGATATCAGTTCTGACATAGAGTAGGAGACAGAGAATATTCAGGAGAGTCTTTGTGAGACCTGTTCAGCACAGCCAGCTCTTGAATAATTAGCCTCTCAAGAGAGCTGGCTCTGGCTATACTTGCCATTTATTAATTGAGATGCCCTCCAATTTATGTTTAATGACAGATTATTTTCTGTTTAATTGATGACACTGACCGCATGCTCTTGTTTCATACCTCTTTTTATTACATCTGGATGTATTAGCATTTTAGCAACTTGCTGCAACACACAAACCCATGTGCTATGGTGCAGAGAGAAATGTCTGCCCCATACTGGTGAAGATGAATCCCAAAGAGAACTCAGTTTCATTCCCAGCTTGTCTGAAGACAGTGTGCACAGATACAGAAAAGCCTTTGCTGACACAGTTTTTCAAGAGTAATGTCCATTGAAAGGCTGTCATTAATCTTTTTGAAACTGTTGCTAGTATGAAAAGAAGGCATCTGAATTTATGTAGTCTGATGCTGGCTTGCAGGCACTGTCTTGATAGTCTCAGCATCTACTGCAAGAGATTATCTATATGACTCATGAATGATGAATGTCAGAATAACATTTCTGAATATTCAGGGAAGAGGTGGTTTGGAAGCAACCATTAACTTAGCAGGGCTAAATCATGTCTAGCTGAATTAATTTCTATGACAAATTACTAGATTTTGGGACAAGGAGAGACCAGAGTATATCACCTGCATTTACTGCAACCAGGCTTTTAACACTTGGTTTCCACAATGTTTTATATAAGTTAGAATGCCACAATGGGAATGGAAGGTCAGCAGTTAGACAAAAACCTGACTGGATGGCTGATCTCAGGGAGTCTTGGCCAATGGATTGTGTGGTGCCTAGAACATACCATGACATGTCTTGTTTAACATCTTTCCCAATGGCTGGGGGAGAGGAAGGAACGTTAACTTCTCATGCTGGCTGGTGACACCAAGCTAGGAAAGTTGGTCACTACTGGAGAGCAGGGCTGCCATCCAGAGGAACTGGGTCATGCTGCTGATATGGACCTTGCGCAGTTCAGCACAGAGAAATGACAAGTCCTGCTTCTGGGAAATCAGAGCCTCGGGCAGCGGGGCAGTCTAGACATGGTGTGCCTGGGGAGAAGCTCTGCAGAAAAAGGCCTGTGACCCTGGGGAACAGTGAGCACAACCTGGAACTGACAAGAGCCACTCTGGGGCTGGTAGCATTTGGCACTGCAGGCAGAGGAAAAATGGAAAATGGCATTTGTTGTCTGATTAGCAGCAGATTGTTTGCATTGGGAAAAATAGCAGTGATTTACTTATGCTTACTTAAATGCATATTTATCTGTGACTTCTCATCTCAGCTGGTAAGAACAAAAAAGTATATTTTTCTCCTCTAAACAGAGAAGAAAATAGTCTTATTTTCCAATATTGCATATTTATGAAAGACAAGGAAAGACTTTCTAGGTATTGCTTTGGAAAGGAGTCTATCTAAACAGCAGGCTGGGACCAGAGTCAGGAGGCTGGTGAGGTTCCACTGAGAGGAAGTAGCAGCATCAGTTAAAGAAAGTAGGAAGGAAGAGAGCCTGAATGCTGGAATTGCTGAACATTGGGATAAAAGGGGGAGAACAAATGATGTAGGTGAGATGACAGATAACAAGAGAGATTTCAGCAGGACCTAAAAGCATGTAATTGGCTTCCAACGGAGGGAAAAAGTAAAAGGTTCCTCTTTCCTTTCCCCAGATGCTGGCTTTGCCCTCATTTAAATTGACCATTAGTAACAGCATTTTGTGCAATTTGTTTATGTTTATTAAAGAAGGACTTCTCTTAGTAGCTACAAGCCTATTTTGTAACCTTATAATCCTGTATAGTTAGTGTCTGTAGTGTAGATTCAGTACGTCTGTAAATCTAATTTGTGAGCTTTACTGCTGTAATAAGCTATATCGTCCAAGAGCATAGACTGCATACAATTTGAAACAAAGCATGAACACTTGAATGTAGAAGTCAGACCAAGCTTTGAAAAATGCACATAGCTTGTTGGGGTTAATGAAATTCCATTTCTTGCGGGTCTGTAAACAATGAAGAGTGTCTATTTAAGCAAGGTACTTATTTGGCTTGTTTCTACCTTATTCTCCTATATTAAGATCCACTGAAGTCAAGTACAAGCTCTATGCAGAACGTAGTCTTGAACCATAGCCATCTGTCATCTGTCTTTCTTGATTAATGAGTATGTACATATGATTGGAGAAATGGAGATATTTAATTTTGGGAACCATCTAATTTTAGTTAACTTATAAGAATACAAATTGTCAAAGTATTGCACACATTTTCTTTTTAAGATATGGATACCTAGTAAAAGATATTTTCTCTGGGGACTTTGTCTGGATTAGAAGAGAGATGTGAGTGTTGCCAGAATGCAATTTAGGTGTCTGGACATCAGCAAACATGCTGTCAGAGCACAGCTAGCTGACAGTCTGGGAAGCATGGAGGTAATGCAATATTTTACACAGTAGCCAGACTTTGCTTCCAGAGTAACAAGTTTAAATTAACTCCTGCAATTTCATATTGGATGGAGACTTGCTATTTTAGATGCTACTATTTTGGAAAGAGAATAGAAGATAGTGAATATAAAATTGAGCGTAATTTTTCTGTTTCAATAATTGCATTTTGAAATTAATAAAAAAAAAATTCAAAATCTGACTAAGGGCAAAACTCTATCTGGAATACACTGGAAGAAGTAGAGGACAAACTTAAAGATATGAAATTTCTAAATATATGATGTTTCCTGACCAGCTTCATCACAAGACACTAAATCTGCATACCTTGGGCTTGTACTGACAAGGAAGGCTGTATTTGTCTCTGTTTTACTAAAAGTAAGCTAAAGCAATTTTGATTAAAAAAAGGCTGTGAAGTGTCACAGTTAATGGCATCCTGAGAGGCAGGGCATATCAGTTAGATTTAACTCCTCTGTGGAAAGCAGTTCATAAATAAAATCTCAAGATTTCCTGACAAAACATTTTCTAAGAAATGTAAAATTATAGGTGTATTCTTGACAGTAAAATTTATACTAGAAGCAGTAAAAAGAACTTTATTAACATAAACAAGTCAAGTATCCTAATCCCTCTCAGAACTCCTATGTTTTCTATAAGATGAACTCTGGAAAAAAGAGTTATCTTGCATATAATTTAGTCTTGGAAAAGACCCTTGACAGCATCTTTCAGAACAATACTTTCTCTCAAAAGGCATTAAAAGGGTTTGTGCCACTTCTCCTCATGGAATGCAATTATGGCAAAGGCTGAATTTAATTGTAGTTATGTAGGAAAAAGACAATTGAAATATGTATTGAAAGAGTTAATTTTTAGGCTAACACATATTCTCAATTATTTATCACATTTCATGAAATTTGAAGGGCATTAAATGAAGGCAGCAGTACTGGCTCCTGTATCAGTTTACTGTCTGACACCCAAATAACAGAGAGAGACCACTTCTTCATGTCTTTGCCACCACACGTTGTATGGCTGATGAAAGCTGTCAATAATTGCTGGGGTTTTTTTCCTTCCTGAATGCTCATAGCCTGCTTCAAACAGTCCTGGTAGTACAGAATCAATACCTTAGCGCCAGTAGCCACGGTAAAACTGTTACCATTATTGTGTTTACCCTGGATCAGGTTACACTCTTTCCTCCCAAAGCCACTAAAGTTCCAGCAAACACACACAGCATCTCCTTGGCAAATTCTTTCTGCCTTCTACAGGTATCAAGCATGCTTCAGCTTTTTCCCCTCCTACAAGGATACTATGGCTGAGAAATAAATTGAGAGAAGGGCAAGCATGAGNCCATAAAAAACTTTGGGTATATTGTGATTGTAAATAATATATCCTTCCCAGGTTTCTCCTCTCAGACAAGGTAGACACACAAGCTTGTGTGTCAAAGACAGAACCATTAAAAGGTATGATTTTATAGAGACACATTTATTCTACCCTTTAATTAATCAACTGAATGCATCACTTTTTACTTCAACTTATTCACCACTTCTCAATTTGTTGTGTCAT
>VYXF01003852.1:493031-518418 GCA_013397295.1 Polioptila caerulea | reverse complement strand
TACCGCCTCTACTAAACAGAAATCATGACTGACAGCTTGAGTTCCAGAAGGAATAATTTTCAGTAAATAGGAAATAAGAAGCATTCATTATTGGCTTTAAAATATTTGGGAAAAGAAAGTAGAGTGAAATAATTTCTTTCCATTTTTTTTCTACTTCATGTGCTGATAATCCCATCTCTATTGCTCAACATATGCCTTTTTATGTTTTTTAAATTATTTTTTAGCCTTGCATCTCACAGTATGGTCACCAGAGGGAATACAGATAAAACAACAAATTTACCACAGTTTGGCTCAAGTAAAAAAGCTACCTAACTTACTAAAATAAGTATTGTATTAATCACTTGTCTATTCTTAGAGATCTATCAATAGTATTATTTTTGACTGCAGAACCAATGGGCAGGTTGTGACAGCTAAGAAATTTTATAAAAGAAGCAAGTTTACTACAGTCACTACTTCTAGTTCACAGGCCTTACAATTCTTGCTGTAAGATATTTATTCATGACACATTTGGGGTTCTTCTGTTATTATTTGCTAATAAGCAGGAGGAAAAACCACTCTGAGATAAATATCTGTAAAAATAATTGTTTTAATGATTGATCAAGATTTGAGCCTAGATTTTTCAGGTTCAGATATCTTCTTTTAGTTAATAAATCCCTGGTAAGTCTAGGGAGTAAGGTGTTCTTCAGACTAGCACCTTTAAATGTGAGAGCTGGTCTTCCTTTGGTAACAATGAAAGGTTAGAATTATGAGTAAAATTCACTGCTAGTAAAAAAGCCCTGCATAAGGTACTATTGCCAATGTAGAACTTTTTTCTTTAACAGTGGAATTTGAATAAAACTGGTTTAGACTGTCAAGTCTCTTAAGAAGAGATAGCTAGGAATTGTCAGTTCACTAAAACTGTCATGGAAAGGTTTTTCTCTACCATTTAAAATCTTGATTTCTGAAAACCAGGGTCATATGTAAAAAGCAGTTATGACGAGTTGAATTTTTAAAAAAAGTAAATAACTTTTGTCAATATTTAGAAGAGACTAAGCATTTTAAAATTATATCAAACATTTTCAAAGAAAAGGCATTTTGATATAATAATAACATACATTGCTTTGAAAATGGAATTCAGTATCGAGGATGGGTTTTTTCCCTTTCATTTTTACATCATAAAACTGTCAGAGAGCAGTTTTTTCCACAGGGAAGTTTCTATTTTGATGATTTGATGAGTTTTTAAAAATATGATTGCCTGAAAAATTCCTCATCAGCTCCACAGCTGACACTGCACCTAAAGACGAAATTCTGTCACTTAGGCAAATCTTTCCACTGTGATCCTTTGAGGGGAGCACAAGTTGCTCCACCAGGCAGCCATGCCTCAGTGAGGTGCTGGAGTGTGGAGTGATGGCCTAATCCCCTCCCTCTGCTCCTTGTGCCTTGAGGCTATACAGAACTGTAAGAAGTATCTATACCATAACCAAATTTATGTGAGTTTTTTCACCTTTTCCAGAGTCATGGCTATCACTACCGAGCAGATCTAGTGACATATATTTTCACATGCTCCAAAGTTTCTTAGCAGTGTCACTGCAGAAACATATTACCAAGCAAGAATGATTCACAGGCAATCAAGGTCCTGCACTTCCAGAGTTTGTCTTATTTACAATAATGCTGTTTTAGTTGTAGCTAAGCTCTACCAGGAGTTCATCTTGAGCATTAATTTATCCTTTTTTCATAGTTAGTATACATTAGCACTTGCATTACCTGTTTCTTGTAAATATTGTGGGTCATGCAATACTTACTGAAAAATAAATTGAATTGTGAAACCTAATCTGAGTAGATAAGTTCCATTAATATAAAAATAGAAGAAACTTATATTTCTATTGAGATAGAGTGTAGACAGTATTCAAGATATAAATTTGCTCTGAAGTTTACTAAGCTATTTAGACAAATTTTGCAGATTCACATGGTTAAGTTATCAGCCTCCTAAATTTGGGGGCAACTGCCTTGAAAGAGGCTGGCCTATGACTCTTTTCCACATACTGTATAATAATCTTTCCACCTGTGCTAGTGTACAATCAATTATAATAAATGCAACATTTATCATAGCATCACAGAGAAATTCTGGTGGTTGTAGGTATGAAGAAATCTATTCTGATGAAAGGAGAAACTTTAAATACAGTATAAAAGAAGTTCAGGAAGAAATGTATGTCACTCTAAACACCACTTTCAAGATTATGTATTGTGTGGTCTACTTCAGACATAAATGCAAGAATATATGCAACCATAAACTGCTGAATAACGTATCTCTCCTAAAAGTTTCATATTACTCATCCAGTCCTTAGAAATTCTGATAACAATATTTTTCTTTTCCATTATATATATTTTTATATTATGTATCATTGACAGACATTGTTTAGATAGAAACCTAATGTAATTTTTCTGAATTACATAAAGATAAATAGAACGTAGGAGGATATAAGCTGAATCTGAAGTCTTTGTTCTACATGAAATTTTCCATAACTCAGTGGGTTATTTCTAAAGATTGGGATACCTATGTTCTGCTTCTAGATTCCAAATAAAAAGTATATGTCATTATTTTACAAAATAAATATTTAACAGCTATGTAGTTGTCACTTTTAGCATACCATTACATTACCCTAGGTAACAGCTTTAAACTAGTAGAGGCAATATTTAATAATCTCCATCTTTTAAAATTATCACATAATTCTGAACTGTAAAAAGGCAGTCATTGATAGCAGGATTAACAATGCAATTCTCGAGATTGCTTATAGTTTAATTAAGAAAAGTTTTCACTGAACTTGGGATAGTCAGACATCAAACTTTTTGCATTTCACAAAATGTCTGTGAAATATACCGACATTCTCCCATCTCCTGGTACTGAAAAACGAAGTGGAGGTTGAGTTCACCCTCAACCCTGCAATTATATGCTTGTGGATGTATTTCAGTTTTTCAGTGATAAACCAGGATCATAATAGAGATAAAGTCAAACTCTTGATTCTGTTGTGAGGACCAAGAGATTGACATTGTGGTGAAGAGCATATTTGTGATCTGTCTTCTAGCACTACTACCATCCATAAGCCATGGCAATGTTGAATGACCTGGCAGTCAATTTGTGGATAAATGGAAATTTTGGAGTCTGAGATGGCATGGCCTCCCCATTCACTAAGCAATCGGTCTTTGAGTTAAATAGCAGGGGCAACCAAGAGCTGTGCTTCAACTCTAGAGTTCTAGATTTCACAAAGCCACATTTTGATCATGTTGTTGTGTCCGCTCAATGAGTGGACATAGCAGCATGATCAAAATGGACTCCTTTAACCTACTAACATTCAATGCAGACATAGCCTTAAGGACAAGATTAGAAATAGTAGGCTTCCATCTTCTGATTACACATTTGGAACTGTATGTCCCTAAAAAAAGAATTTTACTTTTCAAATATAAACCTAGTGTGGAAAGGTTTCTCTGTCTTGCCACTGAAGTCAGTGTGAAAAATTAAAAATTTTTTTTTACTGTTGCAGTATCTTGAAATACAAGTTATGAAATATAGTTAACTATAGTTATAGTTATGAAATATACTTAACATTAAAAGAAAGAAATACTAAAAGAAAACGGAAGTATCTGATGTGATTTTTGAAAAAATCATTTGCCTCTGAAACTTGACATTTTTTCTTCATATTTTAAAATACAAGTAATTTATACTGAAAAATAAATGCAATCAATTATCTGAATGAAATTATTTGGCCCTCATATTTTCCCACCTATACTCCAATGCATCTTTTGCGTCTCATATCCTGTAATTGTGCATAATAATTTTTTTATAAATAGAAAAAAGCCATAAGCATGTTGAAAAACCCAAGAGTACATATAATCCTTCAAACACTGTGTCTGACTTGAGGAAGTGACTCTTCTCCCACCTAGTCTATCATGAATGGACTTCCACAGAGAAACTGAAATTTTTGGCTCCCTCTGATGGTCCACTTTGGAACAATGTACTCTTAACTACCCCTTCAGATACAATATTCCATTTAAATTTGTTTATAAGTCACTCTTGGATATGAATAGTATGGCTCTGTTCCTTCACTTCTCTTTTTTAGAGAGATCTTTTGAAGACACTTTTCAACTTTGCTATATGACTTGCCAGCCAGCCACTAGCAGACCTCTAATACTTTATGTTCTTAAAATTGCAAATTGGTATTCTAGGGCTTTCTCCTTCCAGGTTTCCATAGCAACTCTTGTAGAGCTTATTCATTAGAAAGAGTTCTGTTTAATTGATCTCCTAATGTATTGCTTAATAGTAACTGTTAAGCAGTCTTTTGTTTCCAGGTCATATTTAGGGTTCACATATTTGCATAAAAGCATTTCATTAGCTGAAACCAATCATTATTAGTAATTTTCTTTTTTTAGTTTAAAATAACTAAACCGTCATTGAGATTTTCTGAATAGCAAATATTTACATCTTGCTGAATGGGTTTTCTCTGTGAGCCTGGGTGCTTTGTTTCTCTGAGCAGCAAGAAAATTACAGAGCTTCAAAATGTTAATCAGGGAAGACAAAAAGAAAGTGGCTTTTTTTACAATTGAAATGAAAATGCACAGTGATGATAACCACATAGGCCACAGGCAATATTTGATGACGAAGTTGTAATGGATAAATATCCTTTTAAAATCACAGTAATGCATAGCCCAACTTGAATACATTGGGGTTTTTTTTCTATTATGCGTAAGAATAATTTTCTGAAACTTTAGGCTATGAAAGTTTAAAACCTCAAACAAACCCTTTTTTTTTCACAGGGATGTTGTCCAAAACCCTTCCACTTAAATTAGTTCTTATGACTAATATTTTTATGGTCAAATATATTAATTTATTTGGTTCTGCCGTTTCAGGGTTGTTTGCAGAGTTTTCAGCTGGTTTCCAGCCTACTGGGGCACATGAACATCAAACAATTCACCCAGAGTCACAGGGTGAATTTTAGTCTAGAAAAAAGAAAAACCATGTTCACCAAGAACAAGCATTTAAATTCTGTCTGGATAATAACAGCTATTGAAAAAAAATATAGTTCAAGTAACCTAGGCATCTTGAAAAATAGAGCTAGCCTATCAACCTTTCTCAAACATGAATGGAGAGTATACAACATATGGATAAATTCACGTTATACATATTATGCATCTGGCAAGGAATTCACAAAACTGATTACAAATATACTACAAATAAAAATATGCTAATTTATACTCTAAAATTATATTTTTCATTTTCTTTTAATAATTTTCATGGGTTTTGGGGTGTTTTTTTGTTTGTGTTGTTTTGGTTTGGTTTGGTTTTTTGGTTTTTTTAAGTGCTTGGAAGTTATAGTTTTCAAGATTCATTCTCAAACATAAGAATCTTAAGTCTGTTTCTTTTACTCTTTAGGATCTTTGAAAATGAAAACTGCAATTCTCAAGCACAGAACCTCAAGACCTATGAAAACAAGCAATAGGCGATGATTTCAGATGAATTCACAAGACTTATAAGGCATAAAATTTTTCAGATCTCAGAACATTCACAAGCATATGTCCCTCTGAGAAGTCCAATGTTACATGCATATCTTGAACAAAACCCACAATGTTGGGAAAGATATTGAGGGGATCAATAGTTAAAATGAAAGGAAAAATATTGTCTTTAAGCTTTTATTTCCTAATAAAATACTGACACAAACTACTGTTGTTACTGCTTATATTTTGGTATTATTGTGAAGGTATCCAGAGGGGAAAAAATGCATTTAAATATTCACGATGAAATGTAGTCTGAACTTAGTTCCCAACTCATAGCTTCATATTTTTTGCTTTACTGATACAATACTCATTAGTATTTCTTGCCCAGTTATTACATTAAAATAGGTAAGAAGTACCTCTAAAAGAAAAGTTACTTGGTTGAGCTTTCCAGGACCTTCAAATATCTGGTTCTATTTTCCATTCATTTTTTGACATTTTGTAAAATGTTGGTATGAAGAAAAATTGTGCCAAAAATATTCCTGAGAAGCTTGTTTACTATTATATGTAACATAAGGCAGAGTAAGCCTGAACCTCAAGAAATTTCATCATTAACAACAATCGCTTGGCTACAGCAAGGAAATAATCTATGGTCACAAGTACTATTCCTTTCAAGGGGTTTACTTGCTCTGTGAAGCTCAGCAAACTACTTTCTTTTTGGTTTTTTGACTCTTCTGAAGCCCATTGACTGTACTAGTCAGGACTCCCTGGCTGTAAAAGGAGTTAAACAACTTGCTCACATATATTATTCACAAGGGCAGCCAAATGTAGGTGAGAACTGAGTGGAAAAGACCAAAAAAGCCCACTACAAACAGCTTCCATTCAGACCACAATGTTCATTTCTAGGCATTCACAAAGTGAGAACATTTATGTGGTTTAGGTACATTTGACCTCCTGTGATACAGTGACTGGTGCACCTTCACTGCAAAGCTTCAGAGTTACTATTGCCATCGATAAAAAAAGGTAGAGATTTCAGTGGCATACCTAAAACTAGAGAATTTCTTGAGACATTTATTAGAGTAATATTTGCTCAAAATTTGGCCAGACATCAGTTCAAGCATTTTTGCTACTGTTTTCTCCTTTTTGTCAAAAAAAAGACAAAAAAAAGGCAAAAAAAAGACAAAAAAAAGACAAAAAAAAAGACAAAAAAAGGAAGCTGAAAACCATACAAAACATGAAGCAAACTGCTCCTTATTTCTTAGTGTTGTTGTTTTATTTAAAAAAAAAAAGGATAAATTTATCAGCTGTGTTTATTTTTTAAAACATCTTTCTAATTAATACCTTAATTGCATTGCTGGCAGATTATGCAGTTTTTACTAATCAATAAAACAACGATCCTCATAATGAGATTATACAAGAAGCAACTAATCATGGTCTTATCATCAATCTTGAACATTGCTTCTTATTATTAAAATTCACAATACTCAGTAGGTTCCTCCATAATATTTTACAACTCCAGAGGGTGTTACAGCATTGATGTTTTCACTATCGACTGTGGTTTAATTTCCTTGCTAGCTGTAGCATTCTGAGTGGGATTTTGTGCAAGTTGTAGTATACCAATACAAGCAACACCCACCACAGTTATTTACTGGGTTTCTCCACGGATGCTACAGATGTTTGGAGCTGTAATCATGTCCTGTTAGAGATCCCAGGTTGGGACTGAAAGACAGAAAGGTGTTTCCCACTTAATTGTCGGCAGCAAATATGCATGCAATATGGTGCAGATGCCCTCAAGTAACACCTAACGAGTCCAACCTTACAGAAAATCAAGCTGTGTATGCCCATCCAGCGACAGCAAACACAGCAGGGGCTGTGTGATTTAAACCAACCTGAACTGGGTATTCTCCACCCAATCCTAGAAGTACCAGGGATTCGGGGTGTGTGAGGGTTCCTGGATTGCTCATGGCATAATGGTGGGGAAGTCCTGCAGCCTGCTGCCACCAGCTGGGGTCACCAAGTTTGCTCCCAGCCTTACCTCCTTGGCTGTGTCATGCTGGCCATGAGCAGGAAGGTTGTGTGAATCATTAACATCAATGTACTTTTGACTAAGAGTGCGTTTTTATCTGAGCACATTTAATCATACACTGTCACTTTCATCTCAGACTGTGACAGCCTACCCGCTGAAGCGTGCTTAGAAGATAATCTTCTTTTCAAAGACAAAAGCGATCCAATGTGATTACATACTCCTCTAAGGCCAATAGACATTAAGGATATATCCTTTTCTTTTACCTCCACTCTTCCTGCACCTTAGCAGACTAATTCACCATCCCAGAAATATATGTTTCTGACATTCCTTTAAAGGTAATCAAGGAGACAAGGACTCTGCTCAGGAGAAAGGTGGCTTCTTGACCAGGGCAAGTACCTGTTAGGGAAGTTGACAGTGTGGGCAGCTTACACATAGAGTTGCAGTGAAAGCAAACCAATGGAGTATAAATGCAATGTTGATTACATTGGACATATTTCATGCTCCTATATTTTTATGATGTTTTACAATGGAGCTTATTCCTTGGAAGTCAAATCTTAAACTAACAGGCAGAGGCTTTAAAAGGATACAATTCAAGATCATTAAAGCAATAAGTGACAGCATTCAAATGGGAAATCAAAATCTTTATGAGCTTAAAAGCACAGTTATTTCTAAGAAATAAAAAAACCCATCAGGAATAGGCAAGCAAATGCTGTGTATTCCAGTGCACCATATTAATTTATTTTAAGTAAAGGCTTCTTTTTCCACTTTTTTTTTATAAGAAAGAAACTCTACAGAAAGCATTAACTAACAGTAAAAGTATTGAACATTTTGTCACATACTAAAATCATTGCCTAATTATCTAACTTAAATATATCAGTGGTGCTTCCAAATACTGCACAGACATAAAAAATGCCCCAGTACTGCATGCCTGCACTCACTCTCTGTTTTTGCTTTAGGCAAAACAGTTAATGAAAAATTAATAAACATGACCAGGTCTCCTACTCCTACTTAACTAGCCTCACTGTCGCCTCTCAAAAGCCCAAATTAATTTAGAATGAACAATTGATTTACCTGCTTCCAGGGTCACAATTGTTTCCAGTCTGGTCACAACTTCCAATATACCAGTCTCAGTTATTTAAAAAAAAAAAAATCTGAGATAAGTTCTCATCTGATCCTCTGTCCTCATCTTGCCCTGTTTCCTCAATACTACAATCCCTGTTGAAAAACACACTAAAGGTCACAGAGGATTAGAATTATAGAAGTATTTTCCATACCTTCCTAGGATTTCTCTGTTCTTTCATAGTAAATTTACTGTTAATTGGGGTTTTTTCCCCATGTTATCTCAGTTCTTTTAGGGTGTTTTCCTGATTTATTTTTCATGGTCTGTACATTTAATTGAGGTAAATGACCAAGATAGCCACTATCCTACTCAATGTGTGAAGAGTCCAGTGTCTTTTTCTTCCCCAGAATCAGCATGGACCTTGTGTTGTGAGCTTGACAGTTAAGTCCACTGTGCATCAAGGAGTCAGTGGTAAGTGTAAATCTATTCCCTTCTAATAAAAACATTATTAAATGTCATCTTACAGACTTTTAAGGCACCTTTTTTAGTGGCATCATAATGGACCCGCATGTCCTGGTCTAAAACATCTTGTATACAATAAACAACAGTGAAAAATAAAAGAAAGTTCTAATTGGCTGTGAAAAAAAATGTGTAAGAAAAGACTTGAGACCTTGGGGTTCAGAAAATTTTACCTGTCTGCTGACAGGAGAAAACCTTTATTAGTATCAAGAATCCATAAAGGTATGAAGTGTCTTGGATAAG
The DNA here is from genome assembly GCA_013397295.1 of Polioptila caerulea. NCBI lineage: Eukaryota > Metazoa > Chordata > Aves > Passeriformes > Certhiidae > Polioptila > Polioptila caerulea. The sequence continues at coordinate 509,107 of VYXF01003852.1, read as the reverse complement.
TAGCTGGGACTGAATTACTCAAATTTTAGCAGAAACATCTCTATAAACAGACCATTTTAAACTAAAAGCCTTCATGTTTCAGTACTTCTCACAGATAAGGTCTAAGATTCAATCCAGGTGGAACACAGTTGTGTTAGCTGTGGTGATTAAATGAAAAATCTTTTTCTCTGTGAGATTGGAAAAGATATACCCTTTGGTTTTCAGGAATTGAGAGCCAATGACAGACCAATGACAAAAATCAGTTCCTGCAAATATACAGTGGTAACAGAGTCATTGAGGTAATTGTATCAATCTAAGAAAAAGTTTAAAAGTCATCCGTTAAATATATGAAGAAAACAGGAAAATTCACTTCCTTAGATGAAAGCAACATTCCAGCGACCATTTAAGTTGATTTAAAAAGTAAATTGCAGTAGCAAAAATCAATATCTTACAAATACAGAAAGATATTTAATTTCTGTCCTTATCATTTGGAATACCATCCTCTAAACTTATATTTTTGAATTAAAAGTGTCAATCACATTAGAAAGCTAATGGGCTGACACTTTATACAAGGCCAAGAGAAATAAGGAGTCAAAATATGCTTTTTTTTTTGGCAAGTGAGAAGAGGTTTGGAACTAGAAGATAACTATTCAATATGTAAGCAATATGTGTAAAAAGGCTCCATTGATAGGTAGCCGCTATAGCGTCTTTAAAAGAGAGTTCTACATTGACAATTTTTTTCACTATAAATAATAAAACAGAATTTTCTGAGACTGGAGCTTGCTTTTCCCTAGGTGAGAACATTTCATTTCCAGGTGAAAACATTTCCTTTTCTTTAGTGATGAATTTTTGGCCAGTGAGGTCATGTCATCAGCTTAAGTCGACAAAGTCCATGTACTGGGCATCTAAAGAAAGATGAGGGTCCTGTCAGGAAGACATAAACAAAACTTGAAGTTATTTCAAAGCCAGGGGAAGTCTGATATGGTGCTGAGAAAAGACAGAGAAATTAGTATAATAATTCAGGATTAGGTAGGATGAGATCTTTCTTTCCTAGCAAAACTAACAATCTTTCAAATGTGATTAGAATAAATTATTTTATTTCAAGCTTTAACCTACAGACACTCTATTTGCCTCCATGAGCCAGTCAACAAAATATGTTTGGGTTGACTGTAGGAAAACTGATTGATGATGGCAAGCCATACATACAATTTTATATAAATAAACGTTTAAAGTACAACTACCAAGTGTTTACAGATTGGCAAATGTATCCTAGAAGACGTTGTTCATATGAACCGTTTTCTCTCTCTCTTTTTTGAAAGGTTATATCAAGTTTACCCAATATTTTTCTCAAAAAAAGTTCAGCAACTTGTCTTATGTTGGTCTAATAAAACTACCTGCTCCTTAATAAATCTAGTGAAAATGAGAAAGCAGATTCCAAAAATAAAATATTTGATTAAAAATAGTAGAAAACACAAATTTAATGAACAGCAAAAGCAGAAATTGCAACAGCATGGTTGGGTTATTTTCAGAAAATGGCTACATATTTTATACACTATAAATGCTGACATCTTTACATAATTTGAATAATCTTTATTTGTGTTTGAATTGAATTTTGAATTATCTTTGAACCAAGATAACTAGCTATAATTTTGAAAAGACAAGAGTTGTAAAAATATGTATTTTCCCTTAGTTCTTCAAGGAAAAGGAAAGGTCTTAAAAAATCCTGTGAATTGTGTTCTCTGTTTTAAATATACTTCCTGTTTTTTGTTGGTTTTTTAAAAAATATTTTATCACCATCTTCAAATTATTCTATATTTTTAATGTAGAAACACATAGTAGTTAAATATATTGAGTTTCACATTGGAAAATCTTTGGGCATGAATTGATATATTTCAGGAGGAGACATACACAATACAAAAATACAAAATCATTTAGTAAAGTATAAAAAATACAGAAATAATTCACGGTCTAGAGCTCTTTCTACAGTTTTAGAGTGGCCTCCAAGGTACATTTTTTCATCATGACTATTTGAATCCCAAAAGAGGATAATAGCACACTTCTCTTAAAAATATTTATTAAAAATGAATTTTCAAATTCATAGTACTTTCTGAGATATATTCAAATAACATGAAGTTTTAATTTGCTGCACTTTTCCTATGTCATTATAGAGCAAATATTTAATGAATAATTGTATCTCATTATGACTCAAAGCAGAGTTTAGCAATTGAACATGCTTTCTCACACATAATTTCCTTAAAAAATAAGAAAATAACACAATTCATTTCTACCTGCAGTGTATTCTGATGAAAATTCATACAGAAAAAATGTATCATCACCCATCTGTCTTCTTAGACTAAAGTTAAAATATTTTAAGGTTTACACTTACGTCTACATAATGATGAAATAGTTACAGTGAAACCTTCTGACATCCTTCTTTGCCCCTTCATAATTTATGCTATTGTTCCAAAAATACATATGTTTTTCATGGAGTAATGCATTTAAGAAATAGAGTTTGTGTAGAAAGTGCTCCAGAGTGATATGACCTGATAAAAAGGCCTAAAAAATCTAGTCGTGTGGCAATTTATTCAAATTACTCCATAAGGTGGGTTAAGAGAAGTATAAATATGGGCAAGAATTATGCGACAGGTAAGATGATTGTATCATTAAACATCAAATGTTAATAAGAATGCAATCAAGAGAGTGTGAATTCCTCTACCACAGATTGAATTCACTCACCATCCAAAAACACATCTGAAGTAATTCAGAGATTTGGCAAGAGCAAATTCTCATTGCTATTTTTCATTTAAAAGAAATAAAGACTGGGAACAGATTCAAGGATATGTTAAACAGCCATGTACTGTTGACTTAATAGTGGCCTCCTTGAGTGAGTCCACCACCAGTGGAGAATTATGAAGAAATATAAACAAGAACTGGGCAAGCAAAGAACAAAAATTTGAAATTCATTACCATCTCAGTTTCTTTTAATGCAGGTTAAATTTCTGTCATCATATTTATGATTTTTTCATGGACATCTATTACTTTGTCTAATTACTTTCTAAGCCCTTTATGAAAAGTTATGGAATGAAATGCAGATTATTTTAATATGTTCTGTGCTACAACATTTCAGTTCATGAAAAACTTATTGTTTTAAATTTGTTTACGTGGAAAATTCAATAAATATCCCTGTTTCTCTCTTATGGAAAATAGAAGGCCTTGACGATATGGTTCTCTCTGTTGTTGTCTCAGTTGTGTATTTTCCCAGCTTGAAAAGTTTTATGCTTAGCCTATCCATATTTTAAAGCAGCCATAGACCTTTGATGAACTAGTCACCCTCCCTTTGTGATTTGTGAGGTTGTTTTGAGATTGTGGGACAAGATCTACATGAAAATGTGTTGAGCAAATTCATTAGTATTGTTTTACTTTATTAGACTAAGAAATTCATTAGGTTTGTGAAGTTTTTTTTTCCCCCCACAAAGGATTTCTTTTCTCTTTGCTGTTATGATCCGTATAAAATTCTCATTTGTCATTATAAAATTTCTCTATGTATTTGCTTTATTAATTAGCCTTATTTTTATATAATTCCTGATAATGTTAGCTGTAAAGAATTCAGAAATTTTAGCAAGTATACCTTGTCTTAGTGGCCTTCTGGAAAATGTTCTCCACAGTGAATATCTATCTTTTATACCTTAGTTTGTACTCCATAGTCCATATTTTCTAAAACTTATGGAGAGAATTTGTAATTATTCATTCAATGACTTTGCAGTCAAACTGAAACTTAATTCTTCTTTCAGTTAGATCAGTAATATTCTTCTCTAAGAAGGACTTTTCTTAAACTAATTGGTATCAAATGCATTTACATTCTTTTGAGAGATATTTTTCTGAATGAATGTCCACCCACCTACCCATCATCATTTTTGAGTTGAGTGTCCCACACTGGACACAAAACAGAATAGGGTTTTGGAATGTGTTATAAATATCATGCTCAGCTGGCATAAGTAATAGGAGTCCTGACAAGAAGGCAAAAATTTCAGGTCCACACAAGAATTTTGTAATAGTGAAAAAGGAGAAGAGGCAGTAAATTAGTAACAAAAAGAAAGGCAGAAAGGATTTTTTTTCTCCTTTTCAACAGCAGGATCTTTGTAGTGAAGAACACAAGAAAATTTTCACTTGATATTAATAGAAAATATTTGTGCTAAAGATGTTGAGAACAATACAGCTTTATGTATAAAAATTGCCCACTTAGTTCTGTCATAGCTGATATTTGTGAAAATTATCTGATACTAATACTGAAAGTGAGCAAAATGTTTCTAACCAAATAACACAGTAGAAAACTGAACAAAAACAGAAGACTTGGAAAAATGTTTTAGTAAACAAACAACATTATTACATTGGTTTCAGTATCCTGCAATCTTTGACACATTGAGAATAGTTTAAAAAATCTTGTATTGGGTGGGTTGTTTTGCATCTTTATTTTAAATGGCTATGCTAGTAAATGTCCAATCACACACAGTAAATTAGCAGCAGACCTGAATGTAGACCCAGCACCACATAATTTCCTAAATAAAAAAAGGCACAAAGTGAATAGGGAAAAAAAGCTTCATTAGTCTACAAATGATAATCTGTATCAACCATAGAAATGAAGAAATTCTTGGGGTGCATGTACAGTCTAACTATTTTTTTTTGTTGTTTGTTTCATTCCTTCTAAATATCACTCAATTCTACTGGTATTTCATTTGTCCACTGACACTGATGGGGTAGGAGACCTTTCAGTCCAAAAGGCCATCACTTTGGTCATAGACATTAAATAATGTAATCTACAGATGAAGTAATAACTACCTGCAGTTAACCACATATTCACAGAATATTTAATGTATATATCTTAACAATGAAACTCTGTCTGCCTATCCCTAACATAAAGCTCATTCTATACATATTTATTAAATGAGAATGAAAACCCTCTCAGTTATATATAAATATTTAAAACACAGGAGGTCAGCTTAAAAATTGCAGCTATAGATCCAGGAAAATCTCTTGTGAGACAATGTAATCTGTTGGGAAACTTGTCATAACCAAGATATTTCCTCTCAGTGTTCAGATCTTCATTGACCTCAGGATCTGAAATGGTGTGAACAGCAGTCTTTGATCTCAGCCTTAGTCTTTATTAATGGGCATGATAAAGGTAACTTGACTACTTTACATATTCTTTGAGGGTTTAATGACCATTGAGTCCAGCTCTTGGCCCTGCACAGTCCCATCCCCATGAATAACACCATGTGCCCCAGAGTGTTGTCCAAATGCCTCTTGAACTCTCTCAGGCTTGGTTCTGTCACCACTGCCCTGGGTAGCCTGTTCCAGTGCCCAACTGGAACTCTGGGTGAAGAATCCTTTTCTAATAGCCAGCCTAACTCCACCCGGAAACAAACTCAGGCCATTCCTTCAGGTGCTGTCACTGATCACACAGAGCAGAGATTAGTGCCTGCTGCTCCTCCTCCCAAGGAAGTTGTAACTGCAATGTCTCCCCTCAATTTCCTGTTTTCCTAGCTGAACGGATCAAATTATCACAGCCACTCCCCTCAAGGCCCTTGACCACATTTGTTTGGGCACCCATAACTCCAGGTCCTTATACTGTGGCACCCAGAACTGCCCCCAGCACTGGAGGTGCTGAGCAGGGCAGGACAATCCCCTCCCTTGCCTGGCTGGCCATGCTGTCCCTGATGCCCCCAGGACAGGGTTGGCCCTCCTGGCTGCCAGGGCACTGCTGGCTCATGTTCAACTTGCCCTGGAGCAGAACCCCAGGGCCCTTTCCATGGCACTGCTCTCCAGCCTCTCATTCCCCAGTCTGGCTGTACATAAAAGACAATGTTAGATGTAGTGTCCTTGGAGGGATCAGTAACCACATTGTAACATTAAATAATATTAATAAAGAAACCATAGGTCATACACACGGGTAAATCTGGAATATCTTTCTAAGGACAATAGAGCTAGAATTACAGAGATTATATCTGATGCTATCGCGTACAAACTTTTACAATGTTGTGTAATGAGATTGTTTGAAAGAAATTACATCTATTCCATTGTTTTCATGGAATGAAACATTTCTTTCAGTCCTTTTCAGTGCATGGCATCTAGCTAGATATCTCCTCACAATTTGTGCTGGACAGAGAGATGTCTGACATACCTTTTCTTGAAGAAAGTCTAAAGTAAGTAATAACTATGAAATCTCTCAGTTTAAGACAGCAAGACTATGACAGCAGTCAAGGGATTCTTTGTCAGGTACATGCCTTAAACTTCTGCTTCTACTCTCATTCTCATTCACATTCTTTCACATTCAGCAGCTGGTACCTCTCATTCTACAGCTAGGTTACCGTTACCGTCTATTTAATGATTTTGCAGTCTATCAATTGTGTAGTCATTCCTTCTGCCTGCTGATTTTATTTAATATCCCAGAATTCTCCAGGCTACTCTGTAACTATGGGCCATAACAAATCTATCTGCCAACAGGTATAAAACCAACCCAAAGGAGTGTTTTAAAAATCTACAGATGTAATCATTTGAGAGTCAAACTCCAGTATAGAGAACCATATTGACCACCAGCTGCACTGGGAACTGCACCTATTTATGACAGGGCTGGATGCTACTGCATGTTTATCAGAGATGTGTTTGAAAATTAGCGAGTCTGTCCTACTTTAATGTTTTGAAGATATTAATAAAATTTTATATGTGTAAGGAACACATGGAAACCTTAGAAAAAAATTTAGTAATTTTAAAATTATTAGCTCTAGTAATTTTGATCCTTTCTTTCATGTGAGAATACGTTCGCATGAAATTAATTAATCATCTTTACACTTGGTTAGAAAGGGATATGTGTGCTGAGTAGCAGCATCCTTTCATTCACATGTAAGATGGTGGCACCTCAGTATTAATATTTGATGACCTTTTCCAGTTCTAGCTATCATTCTAGGTCATTGTGAGCATCTAGGATAAAAGATTCACCTTTATCATCTTGCACTGGCCATCACAGGCCAATGAATATGGCTCCACTCACAGCAGAAAATACAGTTCACTGATGCTAGCTTGTATGAAAATAAAATATAAAGTATCTTTGTCTGTGAAACAGACAGTAAAAAACAGTTAACTCAGGTTCAGCTTTTTTTTTTTTGTCCAAATTGAAAAGCTAATATTTTCCTAATAATTTCCACACATGACAGCACCATAACAAACCATTTAGCCTTTGCAATAGATATGAATGTTTCTTAAATCATTAAGTCATAACTAGAAATGTCACTCACCTACTTTTATGGTTGCCTTCTTATTTTATGTACTAAAAAACATACACATTTGTTTATCTATTATTCTTCTGTAAGAGATATTATTTATGTATTTTTTCTGAGTATTTTTTTTAAATAAATTGTAGTCACTTAATATTCAAATTCTTGATGAAAAAATGAAGGCTATGAGGATTTTAATTCCCACTGCTTAAAGACAGACTCAATTGTTTCAAAAAAGTTATTTTTCTTTCTCTTTCTTTTATTGTTCAGGGCTTTTGATTTTGTAAGAGCAAGCTTCATGATAGCTTCCTGCAGAAATCCTGTTCTATTGAAAGTACAGTGGGTAACAAATTTCAGATTTTGGGAGACAGTTTTCTATTTGGAAATTCTACCAAAAAGGGTGTTTAGAAGACACTATAGTCTTCATACATTAAGTTAGTGTGTTTGTGCCTGAATGTCCATGTGCAAACATCCAAAAAGCAAATAAATAACTTGTATGTTTGTCTATGAGCATGCACAAACACACACATGATCCCTTGTATTGATCTATCTATTTACATATTTCCTGCTCTTTCTAATAGGTTAAAAGGACTAGTCACACACTGTGACTAGTCTAATTCTAATAAAATAATGGCTTGCTGAAAGCCTGTGTAAAATTAGAAACCATGCCACAGCCTGGAAAAAAAAGCCTGAAGCAGAGTATCCATATCAGCTTCTCCCAGAGTTTGGCTCCAATTTCTTCTGTTTCATTTTGCTACAATGCTTAATATTGGACCCTAAGGAAACAACAATTATATTTAGCACAGTCCTTATTCAGAGAAATTTAATCGCCTCATTATCTCTGGATGCTATAATAAGAACACTGGGATGAACTGTGGTCTTCTGTTCACCTTCTTTCAGTACTTCAGCGTTTTAACCTTTCTTTTTCCAAAGTCATTTTCTCAAATGTATTAGATGATTAATGAGAGCAGCTCTTTTGCTGTGTTCAACAATCATGTCCTTCTTGCTCATCTCTCCTTGCATGATCATAATTATGTTGTTCATGCCAATATTTAGGCCTGTGTCAGCACTTCCATTACAAACCCCAATTTTCAGGAGTTTGTAATAAGGCTGGTGCACTTGGCATTTGGCCAAAACTGAAGAGAACTGGAAATCACACTGGTCAGGGCACTTGAAAACAAAACATGAACAGTGATTTGTTTTGGGCTGGGCTCCATATTTGGCAAGAAAGAGTGGCTGACAGCGAGTGTGAGTGAAGTAAAAGAGATCCAAGTGTCTGATAATACAGCTGAGCTTTATATAGTGTCAGAGAATACTGCAAGAGCAGGTCCAGCTAAGAAAGTCTTTCATAAGACAGCCAAAAAATGTTCTCTTTTTTTGGAAATTGGCCAGCATGCAGAAAAAAAAAAAAAGAAGGACCCACAGCATGACTGGGTTTGTAGCTCTCTCAACGCCAACTCAATAATTCATGAAAAAATCCCTAACACAGCAATGAATATTATGTATAGTTCTAGAAAAGAGGACAGATTAATGGGTATTTAAAGAAAAATGAGTGCATTTTCAAAAGCGACTGGTGACTCTGTTAGCAGTGCCTTATTGATTGGGTTTTCTTGGGAGTGTTGAGAAATTTTTAAGCACATCTAAAGTTTGTTGCTCAAACAGCACTTTGGCTCTTTAATTACTGAAATCCAAATAACTAATGCACAAAGATAACTACTGAATATGTAGAAGAACAAAGACTGTCAATCCAAATAAAAAATATGTAAATAAAATGTTTGTAAATTATTCTGTAAAAACATAATGTATTTATCATTTTATACCTTCAGACAAGGAAGTTGTCGTAGAACGATAGAATAATAGTTAATGAAAACTTTGGTTTGGAAGTGTTCTTAAACATCAGTTGGTTTCAACCTCCTTGCCATGGGCAGTGAACATTCCACTAGATAGCTCACTCAGAGCTCCATTCAGCCTGGCCTTGAACACTTCCAGGAATGGGGCATCCACAGCTTCTCTGGGCAACCTGTTCCAGTGCCTCACACCCTCACAGTAAAGAATTTTTCCTAATAATTAAACCTACCCTTCTTCATCATAAAGCCATTTCCCCTTGTCCTGTCACTACATGCCCTCATGAATTGTCCTTCTCCAGCCTTCTTGCAAGCCTCCTGTAGCTACTGGAAGGCTTACCTCAGTCTCTCCACAGCCTGCTCTTCTCCAGGCTGAACAATCCCAATGATCCAACAAGTTATGACATAGAGGTAGAGACAAAAGAAAAAGGATGGGATCATTGTTAAAATAGAACAATATACACGCTTAATAAACTCTCTTTGGGTAATAGAGGTGTAACTTGACAAAAAACATGAAAAAAAATTCTAACCCCAAATGCTTACTGAAATATTTGTAACTTTCATTCGTGGATTCACATGGCCACAGGTTTGGTTTTGTTTGGAGTACTTAATGCACATTTTTTGAATTCTTTAAAAGGCTAAGGACTAGCTATAAACTTATATCCAGTGACAGAAGACAAGAAAACCTAAGATAGAACAGAGTAATTATTAGTATATTCTCTTTTTCCCCCCCTTTCTTTCCCATACTGATGCCGTTATTGAGATATCTGAGAGAGAAATACCAATTTCACACACATGCAAAGCAAATTGAGGCACATGAACAAGTTAGTACTGAATAAACATTGCCTGAAGATACAATGTTTTGGCTGTTGGTAATTGCCTATATTTGCTATTGTTATCATTATTTTTAAGTTATCTTTTTGCCTGGTACTTACTAGCTGTTCAAGCAGACACACAAGCAGTTACTGTGATCAGCTTCTTAACCTGTATCTGTTTCTCCACAAGTCTGTTCTGTCATTCATCCTCATGTAGGTAATAGAACGAATGCCATGATATTCCTTTAGATTTGAGCAACTTCAGGTCAGTTCATCTTTAATGAATATTTACTTCCATCAAATAAAACAGTTTTCATCCATAACTTCAAATATAAATTAGTGGATAGTCTCATTTTAGTCTTTAATGCAGTAAAACCCACCAAATATAAATCTATCAAAACAAATTATTTTTTAAATTATTTTTAAGGAAGTAACATAATCAGTAAATATTTGGAAACTCCTCTCATAACTGTTTAGCTATAAAGTAATTTGATAATTATGAACAAAATTTTTCATCCTACAGAGTGATTCTGAGAAGCCAGAGCCAGGATGTGTATGGAGACATTTTCTATTCACATGGGTGAAAAGAAAATCCTTCCCATCTAGGGCAATACCTGGATGAAGAGGTGAATGGACACATAACAGCATCCCTGCTGAGGACACAGCAGAACTGCTACATTTTTGCATTCCTCAGTAGACTTGGAACAGCAGTCTATAAATCACTCTTCACACTCAATTTTTAAAGATGCTTACCATTCTCTGAATAGCAATGGATTGTTTCTTTGGAAAAGGCTTAAGACAACCAAAGAAGGAAGTGATTTATTCCGCTTTTCTCTGTTAAATAGCCTATAGCTGCAAAGATCATAGCACCCACTGTTGATGCTGAGGGAGTCTGATGACCCTTCAAATTCCTATGTCCTTCATTTGGCTACAAGCCTGCTGCTCTCCCACATTTATTTCTAGGATGTCCCACATTCCCCTTAGTCTCTATTCCCCTTTAGTTCTAGCATGGCCGAAGAAGTTATTTTAGAGAATTCTGAACCTTTGTGGCCGTAGAAGTTATTTTAGAGAATTCTGAACCTTTGCAGATTCAAGAGGGATTTGAAAATGCAAGACTTATGTTATAAAATAAAAGTAAATCTTGGGCTTGTTGCATTCCAGGGAAATATATGTCTTACTGAATATATATTTAATGAGATTAGAAATCTGTAACAAAAAAAAAAAAAAAAAAGAATCACTGATATGCAATTTTTATATTTTATCACGTCTTTACATAGCTTTTGTATCATAAATGTTTTCAAAACATGGCACCATGCACCATCTGAAGTTATTTTTATATTCATTAAATACTTCTTTGCAATATCTCATGGAAATATATGTGTCTGTGGCATGATTTCCAGTTGCTTTTGGACCAGAGAAGCAGGCAATATTATGAAATAAAAGCCTGACCCTCATTTCTCCTGTTTTAAACTGGCAAAAGAAATTCTTTGTTGAACATCTCACTCCTCCTCTAGAAAATTTCCTTTGTACTCTCTAGCCTGAGAGAGGATACACAGTTTCTACTCTGAAGCTTCCCTTAATCTCTAAAGAGGAAATTGTCCCATAAAAAATCCATTCTAACTCTAAATTTTGTAAAGGGAATGTAAAGGGCAAATAGAGAAAAAGGAAGGACTTGTTGCCATACAAGCTAAATTGAAATTAAGAGAATGTAGAAAACCAGTGATGAGAAACAGAACCAGCTTTTTCCCCCTTGTAGATATGGAGGGTATTGGAGAAAAGAACAGATTTTATTATAAATCAGATGAATTTGTCAAGCCACTGTATATTTTATTCCATTATTGTATAGCTGGTGCAGTCTAAAAGGTTCTTTATTAAACCACTCAATGGAACAAATAGAACTGAAAACATCAATTTATTATTCCAGTGCAGTAGTGAATTACAACTAAGCCAAGGACTTGTAATTGTTTATTTCTTTTAATTTTTTTCCTTTTTCTTTATTTAATAGGTATATACATGTGTTTGAGTAATAGTCTCCTTAAAAAAAAACAAATAAAAAGAAAACTAAAATCCTCCCAAAAACCAAAACTAACAAAGCAACTGAAAAACCCACAAAAAAACCCAAAAGAAAACCACAAAAAAACACAAACAACAAAAAACTCACACAAAACAATAAAAAAACCCCAATCAACAGCAACAGAAAACACACTGAAAAAAATAAAAGAAAAAAATCCCAAACAAACAACAGTAACAGCAACAACAACAAAAAAATCCAAAGCAAAACTCAACAAAACTCCCAAACCCAAAAAAAACTTAGATGGATGGGTTCTGAACTTCAAAATGAAATAAAATAAAATTAGAAGTTTGAGAATGGACATTAATTATAGACTACACTATATTGCTATTACATGTTGAAGGTGTACATTCTTATGAATGTTATTCTTGTAGCTACAAATTATTTTCTCTGTCTTGACATTGACAAAATGCCACCTTAAAAGAAAAAAATACAGAACTTTCCAGAATACCTTACATTATGTTTGATGCACTGTTTTAATCATCTTATAAGCCTCTTTGAAATTACAACATTGTGTCTAACTGTTGTTATAGTCCCTCGAAAAGTTATCTGTTGTGCCTGTGAATGCTCAAGGAAAGCTGGGCTTTGTGTGTTGGGATCAATTTCTGGACATGTCATGATGGTATATAGTGCTAATAAGAGGTTGTGTATCTATTTCATCACCTTTGTTTTAAGCCATCTTTCATGTGAGTTAACACCTAAAGACTTTCAAAGTGCTGTTCTATGTAGCCAGCAGTACCAGAGTTTGCTATGCACTGGGCAAGCTGTTTCACTCCCTGATAAATGCAGAGTGACTGTAGATTCTGTCAGACTTGAAGTACTACTTTCCTGTTTACACTGAAGACCATTAGAGTGTGATCAGGTGTGATATTGGCTGTCTCCTGACAATCCCATCGCTTCAGTAGCACACTAGGGACTGGATTGATGCTTCTTCCCTTAGTTTTGGATTTATTACTTCTCTTTGTTTTTAAGGTTAGTGACAATTATGTTCCACATAGGAAAATTATTATGCTTAAAAGAAGAAGTCCTTTTTAAATATATTATGAGGAATGCTTCTCCGGCTTCCACCTTTCTTTCTGTTTTTGGTCCTTAAGGATGTCTTACACTGTTGGGTATGGTGACTCTGGTGACTCTGGTGACTCTAAGAGCAGTTATAATTTGATGAGCACAGTTATAATTTGATGAAGGACAAGGTGTCACACACACATACATGCACACACATTCTTTTGTAAAACTACAACATTGGATTGTTAATTGAATGAACTTGATTTCAGAACACTGATATCAAAGTAGTACCCCTAGTAAATCACCACTAAACATTTGCTAAATATTCAAAGTGACAGAAATGTGATTTATCTCTAAATAACAACCTGTATAATACCTAGAGTAGGAATAAGTACATGTACAGAACCAAATTGCAAACTGCTATTTTCGTTGCTTTGGTTTTCAATGCAGTAATCTTTGTACAGAAATTTTATTCTGTTTATCGATAATATTGGATATTTTCTAAACTGTACTTTTAGTCAAAAAGAAAGATTTACAAGAAGAAACACTATTTTCATATTAGAATTATATAAGTAATTTTTATATTAGAATTACATTAGTAGCTTTACTCACCACAACAATTACCAGTTGTGGTTTTTTATGTGAGGCCCTCCCTTCAAGACATAACACCACAGTGATATTCAATTATAGGTAATTGATTTGTCATTTTCTTTTCCTGTGAGATTGGTTATACTGCAGATTCTATGGTTATTTGATGCCACTGGTTATCCTAATGAGAGAGTGTAACTGAATGCACTTCTCTTTTGTGCCAGGAAAGAAGTGTTCTTTTATGTTCAGTAGCACAACATCAGGCAGTGTTTGCTGGTCTGTTTCTCAATCAGTCAGAAAAGCTGAGCCATTGCAAATGAAGTTATTAAAGCTTCTTGTGTCCTTGTCCTGGAAAATTCAACTTTAATAGCTGCAGGATACCCCCCTGAATCAGTTGCCTGCTTTCAGGGATTCATGTTGGATGGGATCTCTAATGCCAAAGAGGGCTTCCTCTTGACAGAAAGAATATAGCTGCTCAAAAAAATAAATGATCACTATAGACCATTAGTGAAAATAACCTGATTTTATTTTACTAGCTGCTGTAAATATTTACTTTGACAACCTACTTTATCGAACTATGAAGATACAGCTTTGTATATGATAAGACTGAAGGTCAATGCCTGTTTAATAAACCCTAAATAAAGAATTATGTGATACACTGTACACATTTCACATCCAATGATGTATTAATGCATCATTGCACTCTGTATAATCAGCTCAAATGACTTCCTTTAAGGAGATAGAGATTGTTTCCCTTGGTTTTTGGGGTTTTTTTGCTTTGTTTTTTTTAACAATTTAAATGCACTATTGGTTAAATGCCAGCAATCCAGCTAACATTTAAGGTGAATACTATGTTAAATCTATTGGATTTCATAATTTTCAATATCTTAGGGATAAATGAGAGATAAACAAGCTCACATTATATATTGCAACACAGTTTTAAAATAAATACCTGTTGATACTACAGTCAAATCTAACACCAGAATTGACAAAGGCACCTATTTGGAATGCTGACATAGCTTCAGTGTTTTTCCCAGTGAAGTTTCACTACAAACTCTCCGTTGTATTTTTCTGCTTGGTTTTTTGTTCTGAAAGTCATTGAATGTGGACACATAATGACATAGACAGAAATAAATATTTATAAGCCACAGAACAACACTGCTTTGACTGAATGTTTGATGCTGGGTAGGAAATAGGCCCTCTGATTTGCATGGCTAGACACAGGAATGTAGGGCTAGATACAATTTTCTTCGATGCTGAGTTGTGCTGCCTCTTTGCTTAATGTCATTAGAGTTTCAGCTACTGCAAAAGCAGATGTAAAAATATTAAAATGGCCATTCCAGCAGTCTGCTCTGGGGCATTAACTGGCTGAGTCCAGACATATGGATCCATCTCTGTACGGCTCCCAGAGCAGACTGAATTTTTAAAATCTTGCTAGAACTATTCGATTCCTCACTGTCCTCAGTTCCCTGAGTAATCCTGAACTTGCAGTTCCTACTTTAAGAAACTATGTTCATTTTCCACTTGCTTTTGAAATGTTTCCTATTTTTTCTTATTTAGTAAGTAATTGTTTTAAACTCTTGATCACAAACATGACTTTAATTTAAAAGACAAAATATTATTTTTTCTTTACTGTGAATTCATAGGGCAAAAGAATTCATAAAGGAAAACATAAACATGTTCATACAGCAGGAAAAAGTAAATTTTATACTTTGAATACAATTTCCATAGTTCATTAAAGGGGAACCTATATTCTTTGTGTATATAATAAATACAATCAGCTCTCAAAATTGCATGAAATTGTTTTCTTCCAATCAACCTATGCTTACAGGAAGACTTTTGGGATGCAAAGTAACTTGAAAAACCTTTAACTACCGAGGACTGTAACTTCACAGGGTGTCCCTTTCCTGTGACAACCTTCATTCTTTGAAAGAAGTTTCTCTTTGTTCATGTCACAGAAGGGAGGTGTTTGCAGCAGCTCAGCTGAGTCTTAATATCAGTATTAAGTAGCAATAAGCAGGATCATATAGGAAATTATAAAATTTCCCAAGAAATTCAGAATGTTTAGGAGTAGTATGTAAACTTTGTCTTCTGATCTTATTCAATTCTCCCGATATCAGCCCAGATGTTGAGAAGCAAGCCATCATTAAAACTTTGGTCAGAAAAACTGTTATTTTATATTCCTTTAGGACTATCTTGTTGCTTTAGCCCCATGATATTAATCACAGTAATTATGATATATGAACCCAGGTATTCTATGATATTGGTAAAATTTTATGGTTTCATATTATTAGTAAAAATTGGTTATAGTATTAAATGAGAATGCACATGGTAACCACTAAGAAGAACTTACATATTAGAAGGGATATTCTTCTTTTAAAACAAGTTGTCTCTGCCATATGGGGAAACAGGAGTAACACACCCAAAAGAAAACAACACCAGAGTTTCCAAAAGGAGCAGTAAAGACTGCTTCTCTCCTTCACCTTTCAAAAAACTGTAAGACAGT
>VYXF01003852.1:470019-492980 GCA_013397295.1 Polioptila caerulea | reverse complement strand
TGCAGCTTTTCTGTTAGAAGTCTGAATCACTAACAGCTGACCTAGGAGTGGTTCATGAGAGCACTGTAGTCAGTNTTGTGTGTGTGTTTGTGTGTGTATCTGTGTCTGCGTCTGTGGATCATTTACTGTTTACTATAGTGCTGATGCATTCTGAAGAGATGCAGAGCCTGAAATGTTTTATCTCTTGTCAGAGCTCACTTCAATTAAATTAATGGATCCATTCAGTTCCCTCTTTCCTCTTTCAGCTGCATCATTGCCGAATACATTAAAAAGATCTTAAGTCTCAAGATGGTACATCATGGCATTAGCCNGTTCAAGGACAGGTTGGATGGAGCTCTGGGAAACTTGATCTATTGTCCCTGATCACAGCAGGGAAGTGGAATGAGATGATTTCTAAGGTCCCTTCTGATGTAGGCCATTCCATGTTTCTATGCTGAATACTTTGTGAAGCTGCATAAAGGAAGTGTTCTCTGGCCTTGAGATCTCTAGACTAATCTATGTAAACTTGTAAGTGAGCATGTGTGTGTGGGGAGGGGTGTGTGTGTGTGTGTGTGTGTGTGTGTGTGTGTGTGTTGGGGGGGAGGAGGGGTGTATGTGTGAAAATCTATGTATACCTTTAACTTTGTGTGTGTGTTTGTGTGTGTATCTGTGTCTGCGTCTGTGGATCATTTACTGTTTACTATAGTGCTGATGCATTCTGAAGAGATGCAGAGCCTGAAATGTTTTATCTCTTGTCAGAGCTCACTTCAATTAAATTAATGGATCCATTCAGTTCCCTCTTTCCTCTTTCAGCTGCATCATTGCCGAATACATTAAAAAGATCTTAAGTCTCAAGATGGTACATCATGGCATTAGCCACGGCACTCATTTCCCTCTGTCTTCTTTTTCTGTAAATCAAATAATTAATGAGATCTCTGCCTCAATAGAGCACTTCATCAATATTTTGTAGCAATAGAAAAAAAAAAAAAAAAAAAAAAAAAAGAGACACGTTTTCTGCTCTTGTAGGAGCTTTTATATACAATTGTGTAGGATTTGGTGGGCAAATGTTGTAATTCTAAAATGACAAAATAATGCCAATTTTTCTCAGGTTGCCTTTAATTTCTGAGAAAAAATATTCAAAAAGCTTGGCTACTGACTGTTTCTGTTGTAAAGATGGGTGTTTTTTGAATTTTAGACTTGTAATAAAATTTAATTGAAAGTCTTTTATTCTAGAATATGTAATTACAAAGGATTATATCACTAAGTATCACAATTTAATGTTCAGTATTTCAATTCAATTAATAAAAAATAATTATACTGCACATAATGTCAGCTATTCTCTTTTCTTTACAAAGAAATTACTTACCTTGGCACCATTAACTCCTTCATGCTATTTAATCAAAGAGTTTCATACTTAGAATACAACAGAAAATGTAACATAGACAGTAGTGCAGAAATTTATCCCAAGTCTAAATAGCAGATTTGCAGCAGACAGAGGCATTTGCTTTGTATCCTATGGTTCTAGTCTGATTAATTTTATTTTTATCTTAAAGAAAATTTTATTTCAGAAACTTAAATAGTCTTTATGATTCTGTTGTTGAAATGACACTGATTATTGAGTCAAATACCAGGCCTCTTACTGGGAATCATGCACTGATTTGTAATTACTTTTTGCCTTAGGTTTTGAGAAAGGAGTATAATAATTTTAATTTAATGATTTGGCTGCAAAACAGCATGTGAATGAATAGAGAACATTTGACTACAATGAGAGGGAAAAAGTCAAACAGAGTCTTACTGAGTTGTTAAAATATAATGGCAATTTTTACTGAAATGACAATTTCATTACATTAAAATCAGAACAGTACCTTTCCATGAAAAATATAAACATGCAGTACTGGCCTTCAAATGAGTTCCATTAAATATTGCTACATTACTGTGGTAAAAATAGTCTGTTCCTGCAGGATAAGCAAAACTGGAAACTTCAAAAGCACAGAAATGCTAATAATGTTCCTCCTGCTGATCAGCAGGAAGACAGGCCTTACAGACAGGAGTATGGGAACGGCACAGCAATTGATTTCTAGACGACAGCAGTAGCACAATTGTTCCAGACATTCCTTTTTCATTGCAAGGTATCTTTGGCTGTGTGTGGACTAAAATAGGCATCCTTTCCAGAGAATGTCTTTTGGCCCCAGCAGAGGCATGCAGGGTGGCTCAACTCCAACCTGCTCGAGTCCACAAGAAGCTGACCTGGATGTGCTGTGGCTTCTATGTGTTACTTTTGTGACTATGGCGTGTATGTACAACCATAGGCAGGTGCAGTTTTTCATCTTGATTTGGTTAAATCAATAGAGAAAGACACAGGGTAGCCTCTTGCAAGTGTATTTTTGTAACAGTCAACTGAGATCGTGCTGCAGCACAGAAAGCATGTTGAAGGCTTGGGGCTTTTGAGGAGAGAGATTTTGTGGGTAGTTTGGAAGAACAGCTAAGTGGATGGGGCTGAACCTGATGCTGTTCTCTCTATACTGCTCAATTCCAAAATTAAATTATAACCAAGATTAAAACATACACATATACATATTGCAGCCTTTAATGTCCCAAATATTTAAAATTTCTGCTATTAATATTGCATCTTATTTTTTTCTTTTTGAGAAAACTCAGTGTAGGAAGAGAACATCATTGAATTAATCTTGTAGTTCTGTGTTCACAGCAAGAGATGGTTGCTTGAACTTTATGTGTGGTGTAGTTCCTACCTGGTGCTGCAAAAGGATTAGAACTGTAAGCACAGTGTTGTGCTTAGCAGTGAGGAAAGAATGGATTTCTGGCATGAATTTATGGCACAGATTGCCTTGTCTTTGTATGCAAAATCTTCTGAAAATAATGTAAATTCCTTCAAAGATGCATGTACCATAGTTGTTCTGGTTCCAGTGAAATCGGGAAAATTGTGGTTTTCTCGTTTCGGTGTTGAAACCAAAATCAGTTTTGATTTTGTCCTTGTGGCCTGTGGAAATATTGACTCTGCTATTATATTTATCCAGCCCACTTGTGACATTATGCATCTAACCTAAAATTCTTTTTCATTTGAAATAAATGTTCCTTTTGCCCTGGAGCAGTGTGTGGCAGCATTGACAGCTTGGATTGCTGCTCTGTTTTATTCGTACCTTGGGCAAATGGGTGATTCCCTGTGTACTTGTTTTCCTTGGCAGCTACTTCAGAAGTGCCACTTATCTCCAGGAGACACTTGGCGAGTGCCTCTGGAAACTTTCTTGTTGCTGTTGCACATTTTAGAATTTTTTAGAACTGCTAACACTAATAAATAAATCAAGCAGGGGGAAGAAAATATTGAAATAATGATTTGGATTCAGAAACAGTTTGGAATCTTTCTATGAGCCAATTAATTAAGGCTATTAATTTTCACATTTTCATCCTTTCACTTATTTTCTATGTAAATATAATTTTTATTCGTACAAGCAATTTGTTAGCTAAAATGTTTTTATTGGTAAATGATTTAATAAAAATCTTACTACTACGCCATAAAAATAATGTCATATCTGTGAGATTTAGTGTATACGCAAAAAAAAAAAAAAGAAAATATAATGTGCATTTGATATCTTAATATTCCTTTCCTGCCTCTAGTGACTGGTTTACAATCTAAACCAAACTGAAATCATATAAAAACATTTGTGGTGGTTTTGGAGCATTGCCTTATTGTTGTTGGATTACTTCTGTAATTTGAAAATACTGTGACAGATTCCTAAACTGAGAGATTCTTCAATAATTACTTGCTCTCTAAATTATGTCTTCCTTGTTGTGCTCTTTAGTATTCCATTCCTAAAAAAATGCAGCCATTGAACCCTTATTCCTCTTCCAAGTTTCTTGAGATCACTGGATTGACACCAAGTAGTTTGTCAATGACCTGAAGACATTATATATTTATGGTACACTGCGGTCTTGGTCTTGCTTTGTACTAATTTGATAGTGGTCTATGGAAGACATTAGAAAGGTGATAAAATTAAATGTAATTAATTTTACTTCTTTGTTTTCTGGCTTATTCAAATGCAGTTAATACTTTCTGAAAGACTGAGAGAAATTTAGCCTCAGAAAAGCTCTGTTTCTGGAATCACAGAAGTATGACTGACAAACCAGTTTATAACATTATCATGTAGGGTGCTACGGTTTTTATGGGATTCAATACTGTAATAGAAGAGAATTATAAAAACCAATTCTAAACCAGATAGTGCCTAAAATATAACCACCAAATGGTACTGTGTATTGTGATCTTATATTTAAACTAAGTAATTTACTCAGGAAAATAATTTTTCTTCAAATTTGTTGTTAAATATATTAAAGGTGTTGCAGCCATAGGCAGTGTGGAATGTATATCCATATGTCTGTAAGCACATGCATATAAAATTACTGAATTTTTGTGCATGCGTATTTATTAGTACTATTTACTTATTGTATTAAGCTGAAAAAAAATTGAAAATATGGAAATATTGAAAATATTGAAAGTATTTTTCTTTTGGCATGTATTTTATAAGAAAAATCTGAGTATGCGTAGTCACTCTCATACACAGAAACTATACCTAAGATGAATAAACCACACATGTATACACAAAATTATCTATCATTTACTATATAGACAGTGTCTGATAATGTCAAGCTTTTCACTTGGTGCAAATGCTTAAACAAATAAACAGTGCAACAACCACCTAAAGCAGATGAGGATCTGGCCAGGTGTCTGCAGATAGCAGCTAAATGTCACTAGATGAAACACTAACCAGGGCTCTGCTGTCATTCTGGAGCTGATACCACTTAGAAATCACATGCCTAAACAAAATCATAGAGTCATAGAACAGTTTGGGCTGGAAGGGACTTTAACAATCATCTACTTATCACCCCCCTGCTATGGACAGAGTTGACTTTGACTAGATCAGATCACTCAGTGCCCCATCCCACCTGGCCTTGAACACTGCCAGGGATGGGGCAGGCGCAGCTTCTAAAAGCAATGTATTCCAGCGCATCACCCCACTCACAGTAAAGAATTTCCTAATATCCAACCTAAATCTACCCTCACAGAATCACCAAGGTTGGAAGATCGCCTAGTCCAACCTAGCACCATCATAATCAATGGTGGTAATCAATCCTGTAAACTATATCTTCAAGTGCCACAACAAGGTGACTTTGCTTTAAGAGACAGTGATCCTACCACCTGGACAACTTATTCCAATGTCTAACTACTCTTAACAGTGAACCTTTTTTTCCTAAATTTCTTTACCCTGGTTGCTCTTGTCCCTTCATTTCAAACATGACAAAAGAGACCAATCCCCACCTCACTACAACCTACTTTCAGGAAGTTGTAGAAAGCAATGAGATTCCCCCTGAGTCTTTTATCTGGGCTTTTCTCCCTGAACTGTTCCTCACAGGACTTGTGCTCCAGACCCTGCCCCAGCTCCGTTGCCCTTCTCTGCACTCACTCCAGCCCCTCAGTGACTTTCCTGCAGTCAGGGGCCAGAACTGGACACAGCACTCGAGCTGTGGCCTCCCCAGTGCCCAGGACAGGGGGACAATCCCTGCCCTGGCCCTGCTGGCCACACCATTGCTGAGCCAGGCCAGGATGCCATTGGCCTTCTTGGCCACCTGGGCACACCCTGGCTCATGTCCAGCTGCTGTCACCAGCACCCCCAGGGCCTTTCCAGCCACTCTGCCCCAGCCTGTGGCACTGCCTGGGGCTGCTGTGACCCAAGGGCAGGACCCAGCACTTGGCCTTGTTGAACTTCATGCTGCTGTCCTCAGCACATTGACCCAACCTGTTAATACTCCTCTTACAGCTTAAATCTGTTAAGTGCTAGTCCACTGATACTGCTGCGGAATACCCAAAATATCTGTAAGAGATCTTTATATAGACTTTATGTTTATTGCGCCACTATCAGAATAGTACAAACTTCTTACGATTGTGTGTCTACTCAGGAGAATTCTTGGTCTTACTAGCAAATTGAACCATAGGCAGCTACTTTCTTGCCCATTACTGTTCTTAAGCTCTTCCAAAAAATTGGGCAATCATTCCTTTGAGTTTGAACTTTATTTGTTGACCTAAATACTAAATCTCTCAGAGAATCTGGATGTCTTTATCGAATATAATTTTACATCACAATTTTGCTATCGCTCTATAACCTCCAGTACTTCCAAATAGCTGTATCTTTCCTTACACTATCTTGACCTCCCTTCTCATTCTCTATTCTTAGTGCAAAAGCTTCTTCTTTGTCTCCTGGACAAGAAAATAAAATATGCTGTTGTCTCACTTGGTTACAATGCAGCTGGTGCATTGCAGTGTAGGTGTCCAGAAAGTGCAAAAGTCTGGGCAGCTGCAAGTAAAAGTGACTATAAAGACAAGAAATCTTGATCAATGCTCACAGTTACAGCTTTGTGCACAATGTAATATCTAATGCCTTGATGTGCTACAAGTCATTGTGGTGACAGAGCCAGTGTGAGCACATCTCTTTTTAGGACACATAGATCCTTTTTCATTCTTTTTTTCATTCCTGTTACAAAGAATTTGCACTCAGGGTTCTTATGGTTCACCTCAACAGAAATGCTAGATAATAAGAAACCAGACAGCTTGAAATGTGCTTTAACCAAGAGGGGTCATCTGGGTTGTAATGGGATCCCCTGCCATAGCTGTGTTTGTGGTGTAGAAATGATTAGGATAGGAAAACGCAGTGAATCTGGAATGAGATGCGTACAGCTGCACATACCTGGCACACAGGTTTCTGTAGTTTTATCTCATTATCTGACAATAAAAAATCGTGTCTTTTTAGAAGATCCACATAGTTGTTTCACAGAAAAGTGACGTATCCTGTGGAACTAACTATAAGAGTCTTCTCCCCCATACCAGGCTCTGTGTTTGGGCTACAACCACTACTTCTGCTTTCCTGCAGACCGAGACAGTATCAAGTTATCCACCCTTTCAACAGCTCCATGATAGAGGTATTGAATTAGAATGAGGTAGCTACAGGTGGCAGCAGCTGCTAAAATATGAGGGGGGTTAACTTTGTACTGCCTCTATCTTTTTGTTTGTCTGTTTCATTCAAGCAGTATTCTGATGATAAAGTTTCGTTGTATTGTGGAAAGGTATTTTCTAAGTTCTTTTTTTCCCAGTAAGTACTGAGTAGCCTTCCCCTATCAGGAATGTTTATCCTCATTGGCAAAGACTACTAGTATCTTTAAAAAAAAACAAATGCATAGAATTATAAAGAAAAAAGAAAAAAAAAGGATTTTAAAAATAACTTAGACCTTTTGATAAAAAGGGGCTGAAAACACCCCAAGCATGATGAAAAGAAAAGCTTACTGTACATGAAATACAAGCAAAAGGAAGGCATTCAGATTCTGACAATACTGCTGGGGCAAGTGGTTTTGAAAGATACCGTATGGAAAGCAGGTGATACACAAATATATAGCACAAATAGGCCAGGCTGCTTTACGATTGTTAGCAGTTACATAATGGATAAGTAGCAGTTACCTAGAAATCTCTAGTACAAAAGAGAATAGTAAAAGCACTATTCCTACCTCTTTTCTTCTGAACTGTGAGTGTACACAGTCCAATCTAAGCAGCATAGTACTAGCTTTAAAATTTAACAATCAGGTAAGAGTTTGAATAGACATTTGGTGAGTGAAAACATACCAAGCAACTCACTTTTTCATACAACATACATGAATAAAAATTTGTTATGTCTGGGAGATTAGTGCCAGAGACTTGGATTTGAATTATCAGTTTGGCATCTTGGACAATATGGCACCAGCTTGTTTCTGTTATCCATCTATTACTGATGTGCTGTGCATAATGACCATCAATGTTAAACCCAATAAGATTATTGGCAAAGGAGAGTATTGGTGGATCAAGACACCTCTCTGTCAAATATAGTGAATAATGTAGCCCTAATATTTTAAAGACAAGACAGATTCTTATCAGATAAACTATGAGCAAAAGTACTTCTTTCTCATTCATTTGTTGCATGCTAGTAAACACCTCTAAGCAAGCAGTTCTATCTTTCTATGTTTGGAGCTATAGCTGTGATGTTAAGAGCTGACAAGACTGTTCAGCACATATGTGGGATAATTTCTTGTGGTACTTTAGCAATTGGCCTACCATGTTGTTTTACTGAAATACCTGCAGTTTTTTTTAAGTCACGCCTATCATTATCCTGCAAAAGAAGACAGCACACCTGTAATTATGCAATAATTATATATAATTTAACAGTGGTAGATAGGAAGAAGAGAAAAGATTCATCTTCTCAGGCAAGTACCAAATATTACATAGAAACAATTAGTAATTGAAAAATAAATGCTACTTTTAATAAATTATCCCAGCACTATTATGAGTAATTTTGTTGTAGTACAGATTCTAGGTCAAAGGAATTAAAACAAAAAATTAAAAGGCAAGGAAAGCCTGAAAGAAATTAATAAATTTTGCTATTTCATCTTGATGAAATAAAAGGATATACACTTATTCTAAAATGGTTTTGGATGTGGCAAAACATAGAGAATGACCACTTCTTTAGAGGGAAAATATAAGATTTAAATTCAATAGTAATTCATAACAGAAACTTTATATTTTCTAAACAGAACATGCATTCAGATTGTCTGGTGTGAAATAGCATCTTACACTGGCCTGCTTTCACATGTTAAGTGTGGTATAGTGGTGACAGGTGTAGACCTTATGGTTTTCACTGGCAATTCAATCTGAAATTATGGGAAAGTGCTCCTTCATTAGTCACTCAGCAATTAATATACTAAATGTGATGCATTCTACTTCCTCGTCACCTATTATTTACTAAAGTAATTAACTGACTGTAAAGCAAGATGGACAGATAACTTTAGTATCTAGTTTGGCCTCTAGAAGTATCTAACTTATATCACAAAAGTATCATTAGAAATATTTGTAAATCATTGACGAGAATTCTGTAGAGGAAGTTTCACTAACAGCTGGGGCTCTGAAAAGAAAATGCAAAGATTAGATTCCACTATTTTTCTATTGTAATTATATCTAAAAAACACCTGTTGATATCCTTGCTTACATGAGTATTTCTGTATTTTATACCTACTGGAACAACATCAGCTGTAACTGCTGAGAAGCCTCTTGCCCTGTCTGTTTCTAAACTTGCTCATAAACTAACTTAATGTTCCTGGAATAAGCTCAGTAGAAAGTCTCTTTAAGCACAACAAGGTCACAATGAGGTTTCCCTGGAGCCTTCTCATCCCCAGCCTCATCAACCTCAACTCTCGGCCTACCTTTGTAGAACAGTTGCTCCATCACTCTGATCACCTTTGTGACCTCCTCTGGACCTTCTCTAAGAGGCTCATGTCTTTTTTGTGCTGAGTACCCCAGAGCTGGATGCAGCACTACAGCTGGGATCTCACAAGGGGAGAGTTAAAGAGAGAGATCCACCTCCTTTGATCTGCTAGCCTCCTAGCTTTTGATGTAGCCCAGAATGCAGCTAAACCTCAGGGCTGTGAGTGGACATTGTTGCTTCATGTCCAACCTCTCATCCAACAGCATCCTCACATCCTGCTCCTCAGGGCATCTCTCAGTAAGTTCTTCTCCATGTCCTGGGACTACTCTGACCTAGGTGCAGCTCCTTGCACTTAGACAGGACAAACTTCAGGAGGTTTCTTGTAGGCACACTTCCCAAGAGGTCCTGAATAGCATCCCATCCTTCTCTTGTATCAACTGCACGACTCACCTACATGTCATCTGCAAACTACTGAGGGGGCACTTGATCCCACTGTCTGTGTCATTGATGAAAATATTAAAAGGCAGCAGTTCCAAGACAGAGTCCTGAGGGACACCACTCATCACAAGCCCTCGCCTGGACATACAGCCATTGACCATAACTCTCCCGCTGTGTCCATCCAGACAATTCCTTATCCACCAAACAGTCCATCCTTCAAATCCATGTGTCTGCAATTTTGCAATAATGGTGTCATGTGGGACCCTGTTGAAAACTTTCTGTAGTAGTTTAGGGAGATGACATCAGGTGACCTTCCCTTGTCTATGGTGGCAGTCACTCCATCTAGAGAAGACCTCCAGATTGGTCAGGCACAATTTGCCCTTGGTGAAACCATGATGGTTACCTCAGATAATCCCTTGGTCTTGCATGGGCATTGTTTCCATAAGGATCTGCTCCACAACCCTCCCAGGCACAGAAGTGAAGGTGACAGCTCTGTAGTCAACCAGATCTTCCTTTCTCCCCCTTTTTTAAAAAATAGGATCCTTTTTCCCAGTGACTGGAATCCTTACCTGAGCACCATGAATTTTCAAATACCTTAGAGAGTGACTGGGCAACAACATCCACCAGTTCCCTCAGGACCATGGGATGCATGTCACCCATTCCCATGGACTTATGGGTTGTTCTTTGAGTGGTGAGTTAATTGTCCTAATCCAAGCACAGTATAAGCAATGAATGCCTAGGTTTCCTAAATGCACAGTATCTCAGCTCTTCCTTCAGATGCTCTTGCAAGTCTTGGAAAGTGTTAAAAATCACCCAGAATCAGATGTTCTGCTGTCTCAGTGTTTCATATAAGCATTCAAACCTCTGTGATTGCTGCCAGACAAAACAAGGCTAAATAAAGAACACAGAGTAACAAAACTGAGTAAATGCATTTTAGACCTGCCCCAACCCTTTTGAATTCTCTCATCATAGATGTGAGCTGCTATTAAAATCAAGGTTCCCATGAGTCATTTTTAATAAAACTAATCAAGAATTTATTTTTCTACAAACATCAAAGGTACCAAATTTTTATTTCTGGTAACCCCGTTTTGGGATTGGAAGACCCTCTGTGTTCAAAAATTCTCTTCATTTCAATTTCCTACCTCTTTGAGGTCTTCCATTTGAATTTATGGCTCTTTACACTATATCTGTGATCATTTAATTGATTAAGCAATTAATAAACATTTACATATGTGTCCAGTAGAATTATTTTGTTAGACATGATTTTTGTTCCAGACGGGATAGGCAAAATAAATCATTCTCAGACTGAAGACTTCAACCACATTTCTCTTGGTTAATCTCCAGTGTTTGGTTTTAAATACCTCAATATTATACGGCACACACTAAGGCAGGCCCTAATCATCATGGATTTTATGGAAAGAACACATGATAAATAATATTCTATTTAATTTGGATTACAATCTATTACCTACTGAACTCAGAGAATATTCAGTAACCCTTTCCATCAGACTTCAATGAAAAAATCAAGAGATGGAAAGTTCATCACTCCTGTGATTTTTCAAAAAGCTGAAATCTTTTTTACACTCATAGCTTTTTTCCCGGTTTACATGTCTGGTTTCAGCTTCTCACTACTGTTTTTCATTGTACTTTTACCAGCTAGATTAAGATATCCTTAATATCCAGTTTCCAACCGGTAATCAAATTACTATTTAATCTTCTTTCTGTGAAATTAAACAGATGAAGCTCTTAAGAGCTTTCTCTTGTGTGATATCTTCTACGGTGTACTTCTACAGTATCTTCTCTAGTTTGCTCCCTTTTTTTTTTCATGTAGGTATCCAAGAATTAATTCTTGCTATAGCCATGTTCAGGTCTCATCTACCCTAAACACTGAATTTTCTTTTCACAGTCATAATAATTGTAGAATCCAAGTTTATCTCCAAGAAGGTGTTTACCAAGAAGGTGTTGCCTGTGTTCAGTATTGGTTGGCAGATTACTTTATCCTTGGGTGTACTAAAACACATACTGGATGAGTTGTCCCAGTTTACCTGATGACTAATTATGGCTGCCTGTGCTCATCAATATTAAAAGTCTATCATTTTTTGTCATCTTCAAATTTTAAGGGCAAGGATTTTACATTTAGTTGCAGATTGTTTATTAAAATGTTGAGTAGCACTGGGTCTTTGTGGAATCCCAGTGCAAATTCCTCATTTGACAATGATTTGCCTTCGACAAATACTTTTTGAAACCCACCTAATAACCAAATTTTAATATATGTTTTAGGGATACTGCATAATGCTAGTGTCTCAAGCAGAATGTCATATGATAGTAACACAAAACCTGTTAAAAGTCTTGACCTTTTATGTCTCAGTGGCTATCTTTATCACCAAAACTGGAATCTTATCAAAAAAGAGTATCGTATTTGTTTGACAGGCCCTATTTAAACAGGGAAAAAAAAAAAAAAAAAAAAAGAAAAACCGCTGTCATGTCAACAAGCATTAAGTATATGACAGTTCTTCAATCCTTCTTTAATTGAATACCTCTTCAACTTTTCATGCCACTTAATCTAGCATACTGATACCCTGTCAGTTCTGAGACATCACAGTAGAGAAGCACACTGAAATTTATCAGCTTTCCATCAAGTAATGAACATAGCAAAATTAAGACCTTTGGTGCTATGAAAAAGTCGACAGTATTTTCTGATATATAGATTATATAGGTTTTAGAAATTTTGACAGCTTTTTTTTCCTTTTTAATCTTAGAATTTAAACCCTTCTTCTCCATTTCAATTTTAAAACTTGAATACCAAAATGAAAGTACCAAGAAACATATTTTGCTTTGAAAAATTTTAAGTCATTCTGAAATAGTTTTAAGTGAATGTACTCATCACCATGAATGATTTCAGGTTGATCAATTAAGCATCTCTTGAGAAATGTGAAAACTTAGATTAATTCCAACTGATGTGGCTGTTATCTATTCTTGGTAAATGAAAGAACTTTAGAAAACTGCTACAATTCATTCCACTGTTTAAAATAATAAGACATTTTTATATCACCAAATATGTGAAGCTATTTAAGATTTCACTTCCTACTGGGTAGGAGAAAAGCCTATCACATGTTTGAGAAAAGTGTAAATTTTTTCTGGGAATTTACATGCAGTGCCTTGAAAAACACATTCCATTAGAGGAACTTTTTAAGGCCTACTGTGATTTTAATAATAATGCAGAATAGTATAAAAATATGACTGTAAAAATCTCCAAAATCTGACAATAAAAAGAAAGATTAAGAGAAAATAGAAGTAAATTAAGACTATGTTTTTTGAAAAGAACTTCTGTCTTAAGAGGCCTAATCTCCCTACATGTCTAAATAATTAAACACACAGTGCTTTTCAGGGATTAATGATGCATTTCTCTTCAGTTCACAAGGCAATTGTAAGTGCTAAAGAGTATAATAGAGAAAAAAATTGAGGTTCATAAAGAAACATAAAATAGTTCTGTGTAACCCTGCCTAGTGTTTATGTCATCAGTTAAATTAAATGTGACAGGACCAGTAAGTCTGGAAATTTTCAGTATTCATGAAATTGCCTTGAAGTATTTTGTCTCTTTAGAATTTTTTTTACCTCACTGCTGAAAGAAGCTGACTCCATGTTAATCCAGCTTGTTTTCTTAACAGCAGTTTTGAATAAGGGTAACATATGTATATACATTATACCTTCCTATAGGGAGAGTAATTCCTCTGTGATCTGGGCCACTTGTCATCTCACTTTGGGAAAATGGTTTCAACTAGAGAACATGAGTCCCTTTTCATCAAAAAGGTAGAGCTGGAGTAGAAATTGACTTCTTCAGAAAACAGAGGTGCTTCTGAAGGGTTCTCAGCTGGAAAGGGCCTAACCCAGAATATTTATGTGGGTAAAAATATGGGAAACGGAACATACATTTTTGGGAGCAGGGAAAAATTAGGTAAAAAAAAAAATCTATAATATTTATGGAGATGAACTATTTTTTTATGGAGAGGACAAACCAATTCTGAGTGGCTGCTGTAAAAGTCAGTCACAATGCATTCACACCCACTGATATCAAATGAAAGCATACTAAAGCATAACTGTGACCTAGTTTTTGTTATTGTAAACATATATAAATTATGATGAGGATTTGTCACAGATCAGGATCAGTATAAGCTTTTTTATACTTGTCAGTAGTGCCATGGTGCTAAGTCCATATGTGAGGATACCTGTTTGTCCTTCCCCTTTCTCCTTACCCTTACTACTTTCTAGGGAAGATGTGGTAGGCCTTCCCTATTCCTCTGCTGCTATGCTGGTAGCTCAGGTGTCTCACTCCCTTGCTGTGGTACCTGATCACCTGTCTGCTTCAGGAAACTGAATAGGATTTGGACTTGAGCTCAGCCCACTCTCATATAACTGCTTGTAAGCATTCTGACAGAATTCTAGCCTGACCCAAGTGCTACTCATACCTGGGCAAGCCCTGGATGATGATTCAGATGTTCCTGATAACCTTTATGGGCAAGGCCACTTATTTTACAGTGCAAGGAAACAGATACAGGCCTTGGATTCTGGACCAGAAGACAGTCACTGACAACCCAGTGTTTACATGAACAACTACTCTTCCTCACTTCCAGGATTCCTCTGTAAAGACCTGGAAACAAGAAGCAGAGCTATGCAGTGTCCGCGCTCAATGAGTCCATCCGAACACCGTGGTGTCCCCTTCTCCTGCCTGCTGGAATGCCTGACCTGAGAGCAGTGGGCGCCTTGGTTGTCACTGGCACCAGGTGCTGCACCCCTGGCTTCACTCAGGGACAGGGAGTGAAGCAGAGCTCTAACAGACAGTTCAGAAACACTGAGTTCCAGGTCTACAGTTATCGGAAAATTAGAAAGAGTAAAGCACATGACAGCATTCTCAGGTAGAGGCATGATGCTTTGATAGAGATCTCCAGAAGTGAGGACAGTTTAAGGGTCATTGATTAGCCAGAAGGAAAAGTTGAAGACAACGCCAAGAAGAGCCAAAGATCCAAGCAGAAGAAATGGATACAGATGTGTTTACTCAAGGTCACACAGGAAATCTAGGGCAGGAAATTCTGGGAAGAGAAGCCAGATTGTGGGAATTAGACCTGGTAACCATCATGAACTACCTCTCCGCTGCATAGTGCGTATAAGAGTAAGGACTGTGAGAAATATTACAAGAATTAAGCGCATCAAGAGTACATGTATATGTACTACATAAGCAGATCTTAGCAAGAATACCAACAACTATATTGAAGTCTTTCATTAGTAAATTTGCAGACGACACTTAGCCGGGAGTGTGTGTTGATTTGTTGGAAGGTAAGAGGGCTCTGCAGAGAGACCTGAAAAGATTGGATGGATGGGCAAAGTCCAACAGGATGAAGTTTAATAAGCCCAAGTGACGAATCCTGCATTTTGGCCACAGTAACCTCTGCAATGTTATAGACTAGGGACGGTGTGGCTGGACAGTGCCCAGGCAAAAAGGGACCTGGGAGTGCTGATCAACAGCCGGCTGAACATGAGCCAGCTCTGTGCCCTGGTGGCCAAGGCCAATGACATCCTAGCCTGCATCAGGAATAGTGTGACCAGCAGGACCAGAGGGGTCATTCTTCCCCTGTACCTGGCACTGGTGGGGCTGCATCTTGAGTGCTGTGTCCGGTTCTGGGCCCTCAGTTTGGGAAGGACATTGGGATGCTGGAGCACGTCCAGAGGAGGCAGTGAGGCTGGAGAGGGGCTGGGAACACAAACCATGTGAGGAACAACTGAAGGAACTCAGGTTGTTTAGCCTGGAGAAAAGGAGACTCAGGGGTGACCTGATCACTCTCTAAAACTACCTGAAAGGTGTCGTAGTCAGGTGAGGTTGGTCTCTTTCGCCAGGCAGCAACTGACAGAGCCGGAGGACACAGTCTCAAGCTACACCTAGGGAAACATAGGCTGGATATCAGGAAAAGGTTTTTCACTGAAAAAGTGATCAAGTACTGGAATGGTCTGCCCAGGGAGGTGGTGGAATCACCATCCCTGGGTGTGTCTAATATAAGACTGGATGTGGCACTCGGTGCCATGGTCTAGTTGAATAGTTAGGGCATGGTGTCGATGATGGTCTCGAAGGTCTTTTCCAACCTAGTAATTCTGTGAATTCTGTGAAAAACATTCACCAGTTATGTTGCCCAAGCACATCAGAAAATTGAACCAAATTCATTGCTACTTCAATTATATTTGAAGCACTGGACAATTTTATCTTTGTACATGTCTAAACCCTCCACCTCCTCTGTAATAATTACATTAAAAAAGATGAAATACAACACATGCATCTTTCAGTTAAATGGCCCATTAATCTCCCAAGGGGAAGAAAGGAACAACCAACCCACTATACAACTTTTATTTCAAGAGGTTTTTTTTCACATCTTCAATGAAAGTCAAATAATACATCATTCTCTGAATGACACCATATAAATGACTATCTGAAATGACTTATGATTCTACAACCACTTATTTCATAGGAATGAAGACAAAATTAGGAGATTTTGAATACTTTACAAGAAAAATTCAATACCAAAGTTTTCTCTCAAATATAATAGCACTTAATTTATGGCTTCCTAATGTACTTGAAATCCATTTAAGAAGAAAGTCTGAAATTTATGGGCATACATCTAATAACCAGATTAAACTCTGAGCATGGTAGAACTGTCATATATAATGGTTGTAAAATTACAGTTATGCAGTAGATGCATCATACATAATAACCTTGGGCAAGTCTCAGAAGTGGAAGTTTGAAGTACTTTCTCACTTTCCAGACCTCACTGTGAGTATTTAGTGAAGCGAGTGTTTAGTCACACAAAAATGCAGCCATTGACTACCCTGGAGAGTCTGTGGACCAGAGCTGAAGGATTCACTGTGGTTCTCAGTCATACTTTCCTCAGTCCCTTTCCAGGTTTGTACTGGACATGGTTCAGTATGTATAGTCACAAGAGCATGGCTGCAACCACACTGGTGAGCGCAGCATTTTCATTACAGATAAGAGTTTAGCCATAGTCCCGGGATGCTCTAGGAACTAAGCCTGTGCCTGCCATCCTTGGGTGCATGCTGGATCTGCCATATTATGAAACACAAGATTGGACTCTCCTCATCTGATCCTGTTTTAAAGGCAGCCCTTTGCAGTGTCATCACAACTTATAGGGTACTGCCAAGAGAAAAAAATATAGCAGTGCCAGTCCCCTTAGCACATGGAGATCCAGACATGTCCCAGTTATGAGAGTTCTGCAACTGTAACCAGGATGCTCCTCAATCCTGCTGTGTGCTCCTTTCTAATGCAACCTTTTCTCTAACCCCAAGCATACAGATTATAAATTAGGAAAGGTCCTGCAGGACTCAGCACTGGAAGTGATGGTGTCCCCACACTGAGTATGTTCCAGCTCTGGCCTTTTCATAGAAGAGAGGTTGTAGTCACTATAGAAGGTTAGCAGAGTTTTCTGTGAGTCCTTAGTGACTGCTTGTTCAGTAACAGTTTTGTATTCACATTGTCAGAGTTGCTCCCACCATGTATTAATCTTTCACCAGAAATTATATCCTTTTCATCACTAACTGCAATTCTCTCTATTAAGAAGCACTCCTAGAAGGTATCAATCCAAGCACTTCTTGAAAGAACACCCTAAGAAAGGAGTTGTTCTCAAGTTAGACTAAACTGTTTGTTGAATAAAGTAGAAGCTGACACTATCAACACCTAAACAAGAGAGCAACTTGAAACACCTTTGGTGAATTCCAGAACTCCCATTGGTCTTAATTAGGACAACTGAAAGAAACTGTTAATTTCAATCAGATGGTGAAAGGTGCTGCTGTCACAATCAGTCAGGCTTTTGGAGTTCGGTTTTCAACCTTTTCAGTATTAGACAGTCTCACACGAAAGATACTATTTCCCTGGAAAAATATGTGTATCTTTACTTTTTTATTAGAGGTTATATTTAGTATGAGATCAGAACATATATTAAATCTTGTTTTATTTCTGGGTAATGTCTCATTGTTTTTTCAAGAAGAGTGAGAATTTAATAATCAAACAATCTACACAAAAAAGAATAGCACTTATTAAAAGTAATTTTAAAAAGTCCTACTGAGTATTCTATTAGTAAAAGATGATTCTAGATATTTAATTCCTTTGATGCCTATTTGCCATAAAGGAAGAGATCTAAAACTTATTTTGTGTATGTATTCTGATGTTCCAGGAACTTTTGAGAACTTGAAATGTATCTGATGTGAGTATTAGTTGTTTTTGCTTTCCTTGGCATCTTCACATAAAGTACTTTTTTTCATATAACCCTTTTTCCTCACAAGACATATTTTTGCGTAAAATACAATCTGCTGCGTTTTGATGACCACTTACAATACATTCAACTGAATAGATTTTCCGTGGAATCACCTACTTTGGTATAATGAGAAAGATCAAGCTGATGTAGACGTGACACGCATTGTTACCTTGTTTAAACTGCAAACTACTTATACTCAAGTGACATGTATATTGTTGGAAAAAAATAATTTAGTTCTCGAATTGCTTGCAAGATGAAAAAAAAAAGCATCAAATCTCAATCAAATTAAAATAAAAGCTACTCTTTGAGGGTATAGTTATTTGCAGAGGTGGCTACATATTCCTTCAATTTTAGAAGCAGCAAAGCAGCAATGTAGTAATCCAGTAAGAGTCAGAATAGTAGTTAATGCACATGGGAGTAGATATTTGCACTCTGAACGTTCCGAATAGATTCAGAAACAGTGGTGAACTCATGGGTAAGACACAAGGAAAATTTAAGTGTAAAAGTTTACTCCAGTGTCATCACAAGAAAGCCTCAGGGGATAAAATAAAAGAACCATAAGAAGAAAAAAGAATCAAAGAATCATAAGAAGAATGTAATGAAAGTGCTGGAATTGCCTAGCTTGGATATGTCCCTGCTTGAAATGTTTTTACAAGGGCATCCTTGTTACCAGAGGGAAAAAAAAAATCGTAAATGTTAACTAGAAATCACTTTTCTTCATCCCACATCTTTCCCCTTAGTAAATGAAGACAGGATGAACAGCTAAAATTACTAATTGGTTTACTGATCAGTTGTAGTTTGTTCGATTGATTTGCAATTAATTCTGGTTTGTGGTGCATAGAAGAGGAAGGTTGGCGCCAACCTTTGAGGCAGCTGATACTCAATATCCTCCAAGAGAGCTGTGGGTCAGAATATCAATAATCTGTTTTGAGGCAGCTCCTGAATGTATTGAGACTGTGTCTTGTGCATTTGTAAGAGCTCTAGGGAATAAAACAAAATCTGCATTTTGTTAATAAATGTATCTCTCTGTGAAGACGACAAATTTTTTTACCTTACAATTAATATTGTGTGCAATTCTGGTTTCAAAAAAGTGTAAATACTTTGCATAGTCTGTAATAATACTGATAATCTTCATGATCCTTGCTTATATCACAACATTCACATTTCAGGCTCTTTGCAGGTCAATAGCAACTTTAAATTAAAAGAAAGTACAGGTTTTTCTTCACTGATATTAAAAAGTCATGGAAAGTAATCCTATTAAGAACAAATATATACGCACAATGTCTAAAAGATTAATCACTTCTTTTGAAACATATGGGGCCATGTTTAGAGTATATCTGATTCTTTTCAATTAAGAAAAAATTACCTTCAATTAGGGAAAAAAACAAAACCAGAATATATCAGAAGACAAGGAGAAAAAGAATCCAAGGACAGATTATTGAAAATGGAGTCAAGAGGAAGCCCATGTTTGAAATTATTATCCCTTCCTCCTCTCTGTTTGGTCATAGCTGTAATGTGACATCAGATTTTTTTTTAAGAACCTGATTTAAATTTCACTGTAGTATTCACTTGGTATATAGAATCCTTTCCTGGATGCCTTTTATACAGTGTATCACTTGCTGTTTGAAGAGATTTTCCAGAAAGAAATAATAATAATATTTTCCTTTAATATTCTAGATTGCTTATTCTCCTATCATTATATAAGCATCCTATTCCTTGGTCGTATATACACATTTTTCTTTCTCTTCCAGTTTGCCTGTTTAATAAAAAAATCCCCAAACCCTCTCTAGAAAAATGTGTCCTCTTCTGTACCTTTCAATTGAATTTCCAGACATCTTTATCTTTGCCTGACACCGCAAAATTAACTGAAATTTTTCTGAGACTACCTTTTAATTATTTTAATTTTTNTTTAATTTTTTAATTTTTTTTTTTTTTCTGTTCAGACCTAAAAGGAATGTCTAATGTTTGGGTTTTGTGTGGAAAACATGTTAGGAAATTATGAATCATGTTTATGCCTTCTTATTGTAGAATATATGCATCTTAATGTATGCAAAGTGTAATTTTAAGTCTTTTTCATTTCAATATTTGTGCAAATGGTGTAATGCATAACAGGAAAGTGCAACTTATTTTAACTTAAAAAAAAATCTTTTTCAAAGTTCTATTTGAAGACACGTTTATGTAGCATCAAAAGTACAAAATGGATGAGTTTAGGAGAAATGAATGGCTATTCATTGAGACTATTTTTTGAACCCCTAATAAATGAAACACCTGATTAAAGCTATAGAAGAGAAGTGATAAGGAAAACTGAACTAAGTTTCCATGCTACTTAAGACTTGGGCTTTTCACTGTAAATGTGATCTTGTTTCAAACTGTGAATGAGTTTAAAACTTCATGTTAGTAGCCGCATTAGAGATACTGTAATAGTGGTGGATCATTCCCGTGAGAAAGGCAAGCAAGGCTTGTGTGACTCCTGTGTAAGAGAGCTATCTGTCACAGATGTCACTTTATCTGATTGAGACTCCTTAGCTGCTGCTATACTTGCAGCCTTCTCTATATCAAGACCTTTTGCATCTACAAGCTGCCAGCAGGGGAGTAAAAAAAAACCCTTCTTCTGATGAGATAGCATTGAGATCTTTGTGGCTTTTTGTCTCAGTATTTAAACAGAGGATTTAATTGGCTGACATTTGAACTTTGAAAGCATCCAAATTCTAGTGGGATGTGGGTCTTTTCACTGTATTTCATAACCTTACCATCATTTTACATTCCTTATACCATTAGCCCTGTATGCAGCCAGTCTGTCAAAATATGTTTAGATCTTTTGTCTGATACACTGGCAGAACACTTGTATATTTTTATTGTTCACAGTCAAAACTTTTGTGATCATTTTGATGGATAAAACAGCAGTGATGAGATCTGTCCAAATCATTAAAATGCAGAATTGAGACAACAAAAGCTATTGAGAAGTTGATTTTTTTTTTTCCTGCATTTGATTCTGATGGGGTTTTTCCCTTGCAAAAAACTGAAAACAAGGAGCACACAATTCATTACTGAATAAAATGACCTTCATCATTAGACAGTTTGTGGGCCACATGTTCATGTAATAAAGGACAAAATGTACTAATGTCTGAAAAATAGGTTGTGAACAGGTTTCACTCTACATCTCCAGTACACACGTGCATACAGCATTGGCAGCTGAAATTGTTTGGTCCAGACAGCTGTCCAAAACAATTTTTGTAAAACTTACTTTTGATATTGGAGTAGATATAACTGGCGTCATTGCCTTCACTGATTTATGGTAGGAGTGGGAATCTGGTTTTACTCTTCCGTCTCCTACCAGACCACAAATTCAGAAAGTAACAACATTACTCTCATTTGCTGATCTGTTATGAATGTGCATGGTTTTATGGTGAGAATAATGCAGTAAGACAAAAAAAGCAACCTGAAGAACTAAGGAGAAATTGAGGTTGTTGCAGACATTCACTCTATTGTTTATGAATGTACATGTAAAATTTATGGATTTACCACTTCTTTGTAATGTATTTACACAAGGAAGCTCTCTTATAAATCATCTGTTTTCCAATAGGAACCTACATTTTTCACCCTAATCTCTACTTGAGTTCACTGAGGCAAGAAGAGGTCAAATGATGAGCCCAGTGTTACATGATGAGTCATTGAATGAACCAAGTGCTAGAATCCTTCTTGCCCCTGGTCCTTTACATCAACAGGCCACAGGGGCTTTGTGTTGCTTCTTTCATCTGCCTTTAAATCCAAAGTGTTAGCTAGCAATGTCTTCCATTAAATCTTTGCATGGCTCAGACAGTGCAAAAAAATACAGTCCTTGAGATGGTCTGTTCTTGTTCTGTGTATGTTTCCCTGTTTTTTTCTGAGACACCCTTTCTGCTGAGATTTGTTTACTGGTGTCCATAAATCAGCATTCTCTTCAGATGTGGTAATGAAGTCCTAGAAGAACCAGCCAATATTTCCACAGCTGTTAAGTAGTTATCTAAAGATTTCTTTCTTTTTGGGCTTGATTCACCACTGGGTTTCCTCAGGTTTACACTGGCATAAGTCTAATGGGTTCAAATTGGTTGCAGTAAATTAATGCACAGAACTAGTCCCTGACCTGGTGTAAATCAGCAGAGCCCCACTGCATCCACATGCAGATATCCTTATTTTTACCAGCTAAGGCTCTATCCCATGGAGTTCAGACAAACCCAAGCGTGTACATGTCGTTGTGCCAGGTTCAGCTGTAATGACCAGGTATTCCCAGGTGTAGTGTTAGAGTTACACTCTCAAAAATGAAAATCAGGTTTGATTAGAATGATAAAAGAGAGACATTTTTTGTGTGTGATAGTTTTGTTGTCATCTGTTTCCTTTTTTTTTCTGCAAAAACAGCACTGCCTTTCAGAGCTGCCCTTCTGAGGTTTCATCTGCAGCACTAAGAAAACCAGTGACTGCAGGTTAACAGAGGAGCAGATGTGAAATAAATCCTTTGGAAGATATTTAATGCGTGTGAAAAGAAGAAACAAGAAACCGTATCTACACAAACTAAACCATGGGCGAGTCTCTCTCTGTAGTCTTTCTACATATTATCAATTAGGCTGTGAGCAGACAAAAACCTAGCCTTGCACTTGGATCTGTAGATCCACTGAAGTCAGAGGAACTAACCGTGTATAAGACTGGTGTCCTCTAAGACCTTGCCAGAAACATAACTCCCTTTTGACTGGAAAGAAATGTTCAGTTTCACTGAAGTAATTTTAAACTTTTTAATAGATAAAACTCATAGAATTTTTGAACCAAACAGTTCAGTAAAAAATTGGGTTTTAAATTTTAACATATAATCACTTTTTATTTACTTCCGTATTTTATTGTATTTTTTTATCTTTAAATGATCTTCAGCATGAGCAGGTATTCACAGAAATGGTATTCCTAAAGCCACTGTCACAAA
>VYXF01003852.1:416224-469990 GCA_013397295.1 Polioptila caerulea | reverse complement strand
AAAAAAAAAAAAAGCTTCAGCAACAAAAAAATGTTTTTGTATACTTTTCTTCCAAGCAGATTTATGTATGTTTATGGAGAAGTATAGTGACATTGGGGTCCAGCTTTTTTGGAATTCTCAGTATCGTAAAATTATTTTTATTACAATAAAATATTTTTTATTACAATATTGAAGTATTTGTTGGTCATAAAGAAACCACACTGTATGGAGAAAAACATGACAATTGTCCACTACTAGCCATTTTCAGTGCATTCAAAAACTAGAACGAGCCTTAAACAGTCCTAAAAGCATGGGGAGAATTCCTTTTACTTTCAGCANTTTTTAAGCATGTACACATTTCCTCTGTTATAGTATGTAGTTTAACTATACTGCTTTAAGTATTAAAGTGGCAAGTGGGTAAAATCGAATTTAAAGAGAGAAAATTTACCAGCTTAGGAAACTGTAAGTGCTTTCTATGAATGGAAAGTAAAATTTGTTTTGTTATGTAAGTGAATGCAAATATAATGGAATAGTTTCCATTTTACTTATGTTACCAAAAGAAAAACACAAACAAAAAAATACACCTACCTACAGTCTTAGGTAACATTTTCATTTAGTTTATGTGTTCACTTTACAGTGCAGGAGAATTCCTTTTTGCACAATGGCAAAAAATTTTCATTGTCAGTTTCTGATTTATAGTTAATATTTGTTAACTAGCTACTTGATAAGTTATCATTGTCAACACTAGGGTCTCCAGCACTCTTATTCTAAAAACGCACAACTTCATAATGTATTTTATAACCTTTTTTATTAAGGAATTAATGTGCCTCAATTTACATGAGATTTCAAAGAAAAAATAGCTTAGAAGTTACTCAACCCCACCTTTAGTGAAAATGTTTTATTGTATGCTTAGCTTTCCACATCTGCTTACCAACACCATGATTTTTTGCCAATACTTTCACTACAGCTTATTCCCTATCACAGAATTCCCCTGTCTCCATGTAAAACACTTTACAAACAGCTCAAAAATAATATAAATTATAAGTTAAAACTTGTTACTTCATTCAGATATTATGTGCATCAAGCTTTCAAAATAGAAAGTCAAAATCCTAATATTTCCAGTCTCATTTCTGAAGCTAATTTTTTTTTTTGAAGGGAAATTTCAAGTAAAACTAATTCTCTCAACAACAAAAAACATGGAATGAATGCATTCTTATGCTTGTGTACAATTCATGTATATACTCATATATATTCAGAGAAATAAAGTGTTATAACAAAATATTTTCATCATGATAAAAATTTCTATCTATAGAATTTGCTATTACAAATACTGTAGAAGTAGAAAATAAAAGTTTCAAAGAGCTATGTACAGAAAGAAGAAATAATGGCTTAAGAAAATAGGAATAAAAAACCATTTACATCAAATTTTGAATGCACGCACACACGAACACAAACACACACACACGCACACATACACACATACATATCTGTTTAATTATCTGTAATTTTCAAGCTCCAATATCTAATGCTCAGTATTTTTCTTATTTAAAATGCTGAGACATCAGGATAGGTCCACCCAATAATTACAAAATAGAAAATTTTTAAAAAAAGTAAAAAAATAGAAGGTTGCTCTTTTCCTACCTGTCATAAATGGGAAGTATCAGCATGATTATTTTTCATTATTATATGTAATTAATATGTTCCTAATTTTTTATCATTAGCGTGATTAAACACCCCATAAACACTATTTGTGATTTTCTGGAGATATAGCATTAACTTGCATTTCAAAAAATATTACACTTTTCAATTATGTCATTTCACAGATTCATAGGGATGATTTTTCAAAATTTAAGCTGAATTCACAGAGATTGTTCATGTGTAATTTTTTTTTAAATAAAAGTATGGACTTCATTTCTAGAATTTAAAATGCAGGGAAAAATACAATTTATTGAATGCTAAAAAAATAGCATTTTTGTGAACTATTTATTGAATGCTAAAAAATAATAGAGCAGAGACTGAAGATTACTTTAGATATGATGTAGAAACTCTGAGTCTATATATTGTATGAAATTAAATTTATAGTGATTGGTAAACAAATTTCCTGATTGAAGTCATCAGCTGAAACTGTCTCGCACAGATTTACTGTTGAAGGCTCCAGTGACCTGTTTAATGATCCTAAACCTTAGTGTCAAGAAGTTCTTTCTAATCCTTAAATATCCATGTCTAATAAATCGAGGAGGCTAATAAAAGGACTCTATTTTTTGTATTGATATATGTATGGATTTATTTGTTCTAAATTACTCACCAGAGAGAGACATTTCACTGAAAAATATCCCTCAAAAGTGATTAATTAAAACACAGGTGTCATCTCAAAAAAAATTGTTTAAAATTGTATCATCAGAGGTAATTGACAATATATCTTTTTGATTTCATTTGTGATGTCTTTACCATCTTTCTTTTGGGCTAATTTTTTAAGTACTATTATTTTTTCTATTTTTTTCTATGCTGAGTGCAAATAACACATCTCTCTTTTGCTAAAACAGCCACTGAATATGTCTTACACTTCAACAGCATAAAGGAAATTAACTCACTCAATTTATGGATAAATTAAAATGGAGTTTAGATTGAAAATATGATATTAGAAATATGTATGGATTAAAGCTGAGAGCTTCACTGAGCCTTTTTTTTTTTTGTTCTTTTTCTTAAATGAGTGTGTGAAATTGTAAATCATTCTGGGTGACAATAGAACTTAAAATAATCAAACATATTAAGATATGGAAATGAATTCTTAAAATGTATTATGAACCTGAATTATGTGCAGTTGCAAAATCATGTAATAAGAAAAATTACTGTAAGTTCACAGCATTCAATATTTTTCTTTTGCTTTTCTCGTTCTGGTTGTGTATTATAGTTCTTTGAATTGTAAGGCATATTTGCATAGGAACTTTCCTTAGTGCAGATGCTCAGTTTTGTGACTTGAAGTTTAAAATATGGATTTAAAAATTCACAATC
Organism: Polioptila caerulea; assembly: GCA_013397295.1. Lineage (NCBI taxonomy): Eukaryota > Metazoa > Chordata > Aves > Passeriformes > Certhiidae > Polioptila > Polioptila caerulea. The sequence goes on along the minus strand of VYXF01003852.1, from coordinate 466,999 downwards.
GATGGGATTATGTATCCACTGATAAAAGTGATTTCCTTACCAAAGCTACAGTTAGTAGACACATAAAAGAAGCCTCACTCTCACAAAAAAGTTGGGGAAAATTTCTTTCTAAACTGATCTCTCTCACAGGGGGCTTGACTCACCTTGGAAATGTGATGTCGCAGTGATCCAGATGCCAGAGCCACACTTAGCGAACAGCTTTGTTTTTCCTGTTGAAACATTGGTAGCCAACACAGTAACAATGCAGTCAGAACAATTTATTAGCCTCTTGGTACCATATCAATTCATAATTCCTGTCTCAAATGCTTCTCAAACCCCATCTCTTTGAGCATCATCATAGAAATCCACTAGCTAATTAAGTAATCTTGTAGCATTACGATGACAATAGCTTGATGATTACTGCTCTTTTTCAGTAGCTAGGAGATTTTGTAAGAAATTTTCATCATCCTTATGTTCTTGCCTTGTCTAATTCACCAGGTATTTGTGTACAAAAAAACAAACAAAAATGCAAAACAACAAAAAACATCCCACAACAAAGTACTGTTTTACACTTTCATGAAAATGTAGGAGAAAGCAATGAAAATACCTCTCAGAAATTACCTACTTGGGTTTCTAAGTTTCCCTTCTGCTTTTTTTATGGCCCAAACATATGTTATGCATATGCTGTGGCTTATATTCTGTGTAAAGTCCCACATAAGGCTCTGTCATCTCACATAAGACGCAGAGCTACAGATATGAAAGTCTCTGGTGGAGGGACCAGCACTAGTGGCACCCTTCACAAAGCTGATTTGGAGAAAGCAAATTACTTGTTCTCTTTTGGGTTATTTTGTTTGGTTTTAATTGTTTGGTTTTTTTCTTTTAGTTCAAAGGAGAAAACATTTTGTTGGAGGCACAGAGTTATCTGCTTGGACTAAGCCTATGATTTTCAGTTTTATGATTACAAAAAGACCAACCAGGTGGGAAAACTCTGTTGTACTGTAATTTGAGGCATTCTGAATAGTTTTGAGTTCCAATTTTCTGTTATTTCTGTTATTAGTTTAATTTATACCTTGAGAATATTGTATGATGCTTCACTGGACCTTTGGATTATAATCACGAAACACATTGATGGATAATCCCTAGATGGAAAGAGCATATCATGTATAAACTTGAGAGGAAAAATACCTTCTGAGCTAGCAAATGAAAATAAAACACCATTACCTAAATAAAAGAAGGTATATCCCATTTAACTTCTAAGCCCTTAAAAAAAAAAATCCCTGGAAATATCCAGTAACTAAGAGCACAGTCAAGGAAGGTGACTTGGTAAAGCACATCTAGAAATGGGTTCTTTGATACAAAACTGAAGACAATTTCCTCCTCTATTGAAGATAAGAGCAATTTTACTATTGATTTCTGTGGATGGAAGTGCCCAATGCAGCCTCCCTTTTCTGACTCTGTCACCAGCTAGCTGCGTGAACAAAGAGAGTGAATGCAGCTGGGTTCCTTCCCTTCCATTATCTGCTATGTCTGCCCAGGCTGCGGGCTCTCTCCTACTCTACAGGGACTTTCTCTGATGATATGTTTGAGAAGGGGAAAGCAAAATGCAGTCCAGTCCAACAGAAGCATCAGAAACCACCATGATTTAGATCAGAACTTTCATTGTCAAGCATTGATTTAATTATAGGCAGGACTGCAAATGAAAGCTGTATGGTCTTAGAGTTTTTCTGCTTATGGACGGCTAATAATCCTATTCCCTTATTATAGAATTCCTAGTATATAAATATTAATTTATGTCTCTCTTTAGCTGATTGAATAAGGAATCAACTGCAGTCAGCCAGCAGTCATTACTGTATTTGATCAATTTTGTTTCCTATTCACTCTGACTGACACTAAATAGAGGTGTGAGGTTTCTCATTGGAGTTGGTCTTCTCACAGACAAGTTACCAAAGAACACAAGATGGAAGAAAGTTGGTGTTATTTGCCCGATTGACAGCTAACAAGGCCCTTTCATGAAGACACTTGTAGTGTTATTGCAGCCTGCAGTCCAATTAGTGGATAGATCCCTTTTAGCACTGTTCTCCTTGCTCATCTACCTCTATGCTATATTAGCCTACTGTGAAAAAATAGGCAAGCTTTTACACTAATCTTTAAAAAGACCTACGTGAGAAAATACAGCAGAATATTTATAAGGCATAAATGTGTATGTCTATATGTTCACACACATACTCATTATAGGCACATGAGAAATGAGTGAGACAGGCACACACACATCCACACAAAAATTCTTGAAGAATGTAATGTAATCTGCCTGTGAAATGGTTAACAGGAAAATAAATCGACATTCCTTTCTATGTGTGTTACAAACATTATTATCTCCAAGTCACATTTTAATTTCATACTTGATGCTTCAGCTCATGCCATGTTTTTAGTTAGCAATGGCCTGTTAAGCTGCTAATTTATATACTGTTGTGAAGGCCTCTGTAAATGCTGCTCTATAAATAATAGAGCAGTGATCCATAACAACCTTCCATGTAACAGCACAGAGTCCACTGCAGCTAATATGAAAGAACTGCTGGTTGCTAGGTGCCAAAATGCTGCCTGCCTATTTAGGAACTGCTATAGTTTTGTCTCCCTGCTAAGATGACAAAAGTGTAATTAGAGATTAATCAAGAACTACATTAGTGCCACAGTTTCCCGCCGGCTGACTTTTGTTGCTCACCAGCAGTTAAGTGCATCTGCCCATATTTGCCAGTTCTCTGGAGATTTAAAAATTTATTGTCATATTTACAGGGATAGCTACAGTAAGAGTTGTCAAACCCTGAAGGAAACTTGGTAAAACGCATATAATTTGTAGTTGCAAAGATGGCTCTTTGTATTTATTATCTAAACATTTCCCATCTGAGAAAGGTTTTTAATTTCCTGCCACCACATACTTAATTTGCTGGGATGATGGGATGAGAACTTAGGCCTATACTCTTTCATCCTCTACCGAAGCTTCATATATGTAAAACTGTACACTATTTTTAGTATTCTTATTTTATTCTAAGTCTTTTTTAATATTCATTTATTATCATTACAGACCTTCCCTTTGTCTATTTTGATAGTAAGCAACTTCAAGAACTACTGAAACATTTGAATACATTAATCTGTTCATTATTTCATGTCACTAAATTGTATATTTAAATTCATGAGACAGCACCTTGACCGTACAACTGCTTACATATTTCTTGATAGAAAATTAGCACTTTCTTGTGCAAGATCCTCTTCATTGCATCATGTAGAAAAAGCCACAGAAGAATTTTGTACAGAATATTTTTAGTGATTAAAGAAATTCTGAATTTAATTTATTCTTCCCAAATGGAGAATGTTAAAAATTATCCAGAATTTTCTTAAGAACCATGTTACATTTCCTGGCTAATTCTAATAATAATTTTAAGAGGACAGATAGGAAAACAGATGGGGGATATCTGTTTTGTAATCTTTGCCCAAGGTTACAAAATAAATCATTATACCTCACACAGTTCTGTATGTTGTGGAAAAACTTGTCCTGTCTTTAAATGAGAGACTGTTATACTACTGAAATGTGTGTCCCAAAGCTTCCCAAAAATCATAGGAACAATCTGTGTAGAGTACTGTGCTACTTAGTATCCAAGCCCCAAAATAGGTTTTTTTGTGTAAGATCATGTCAAACATGGCACCATCACTGGCATTGAGGAGACTAAGTCTAATACAAAGTGGAAAAGTCTGTTTTCAACACATAAACAACAATCTTTACAGGGTGACCAAGAATAACCTACTTCCTTTAATGAGATCAATGCCTACTGCCTAACAAGTCAATAAAAATCACAAAAAAACCCCCAACAACAATGCAGAGATTGAGCAGCCAACTCCGAATAACTTCATTAAAAAAAAAGAAAGAGTGAACTCAAGTACAGGAAAATTCTGTATAAACAACTCTACTGTGAATGGATTAACAGTGCAAAAATGCAGTCCAGCTTTCCTTCCACACCAAACCACTTCTAGAAAAGAGAGAAAATCATATATATGTAACGTGATAGTTGGGTAGTGAAAGAGTAGTCACCTCTAAAAACTATTTCTACTATATACATCTATATGTATGCACACTACATACACACATATAGGTATGTATAAACCTATATGTGTATATTTGTGGAGAGAGATGCATATATATATACAAAATAGGGAGGTGTATGTGTATATATATGTATATATACACACCTATTGCTTTTTGTAGAGTTTTAGGCAAGAAATTCCAGTACTGGGACAACAGAACAAGAAATCTAGGATAGAGAGTTCCTAGATATGGTTATAATTACTTATAAATCAGACATAGTGGAGAAATTCTGAAATATGGCATATGGCTCTGTGAATTTATTCATAAGTCATTTCTTCAAAGGAAAAACAGAAACTATAGTGTTTTCAAAAGTAAATCAGAGCTCCATAAATCCCTCCTAAACTTGTTAGAGATTACTTCAGACTTTACAGCCCTTTTGATTTACACAAGGACAGAAGCTTGTAGAAAATAGGCTTAACAATCAGCTTCTCATTTAGTTCTTCCTAATCTTTTTGTTTCCTCTTTCTTTTGCAGAGATCTTTACAATGCTACAAGATAATGTTTGGGTAAACTGGGTTCTCTCTTACACAAAATCTGGAGTTTAAATCCAGATATTTTGAGGGTAATATTTTCTTCCTTCATAGAAGCTACTGTAAATAATAACATGATTTTTTTTTTTTTTGACTTTGTAAAAACACTGGTGATCCTCAAAACCAAATGTTGAACCCCTAAAGTTTTGAGGGAAAAAATCTATTTATTGATCCAGTTTTATCTCTTTTACCTAGAAACATGATAACTGAGTTCAGTGTCAATATGTGTTCTATATGCCAAATGCTAATTTTATTTCCTATCCTTTGTTTTACTTTTCATAAAAGAAAATACCTCACAAATACACGGCCATATTATTTAGAAACTTCTTTTTCTCATGAGGAAGCAGTTGAAGGGCTGCATCTCTTAAATAAAACAGAAAAAGTTCTCTGTCCACTAACAAAATGCAATTTTTTATCTTACAAAAATAGGAAACTCATTTCACAGACTATGAAGGGGTAAATATTTATGAAGTCAAGATAGAGTTGTAGTAATAATAATAATAATGATAATAATAATTCTACAAGAAGCCATTAAGAGTTGAAATCCTAGGCAAAATTAGCATTTATCTTTCTTGTCTTCCAGACCGTTTCTCCACTGGTTGATAGCAACCTTTTTATAATATGCTAAACATCAGGAGCTGCCAGAACTCAGAAGTCACCATAATCAGAATTTATGATTATGAACTGTAGTACAACCAAAACCATAAGCCTGAACTCTTTAAATATTTGCAAAACTGGATGACAGCTCTACCAATGAGTCTGAACCAAAGTTCTCCAGAGCTGTTGGTTTTCTGGGTGAAGGGCTGTTGTGTGTTTATAACTTTTTAAACACAGGTACTGTAATGTATGAGAATTCATACTGCCTTCTTATGTCTAGATTGCAAGACAGTAGAAGGAAAACACAAGAAAGGAACCCGCTTGGCTACTGCATGGTGTTTAGCACTCTGAGTATGTTCCTGGTCTAATTTTAACTGCTGGAAGAACATGAAAACTGACTAAGGAAGTAGCTTCTGATAACTGGCAGAGGTGGAGGAGAACAGACTCTCTCGATGATGGTTCCAGTTTTTGGGAAGCTCAGTTCCAGGTTTATTTGGATTATACCAAGGAAAAACATTTTTTAAAAAAAGAGTTAATTTATCTGCAAAACTAAATATTTTGTTATCTCAGTCTTGGGTTTTAAAGAGGTGATTATGTATTAAAATAAAACCTAAGTTATCCAGGATTAAGGAGGAACATATGTACAACTCAGTCACTTGGGATCAAACACTAGATCCAAATGGCAGCTGCAAAGCACAGATGAACAATTTTGTTGAACATAATTACCTTGATTGAAGCTAATCTGATCTGGGCTGGAGTATGTGTATGTATGTGTATCTAATCTTACATAAAGGTTGATGTGTTTGCTGGCTGAATTAGGTCAAAATACAAAAGACAAAATAGCTAATAAGTACAGAACATTATCAAAATTTGGATTCTACAATTGTACTCTTATTTCTACAAAACCAGTGCTTTGATGAAAATTGTTTATTACATGGCTAAATTCTTAGCTAGAAGGCATCTTCTGGGCTTTGAAGATTTTGCCATAGTCTTGGAAATTAAAAAAAAAAAAAAAAAAATAAAGAAAAGGGAAAAAAAAGAGCAAATTGCTGTGCTTTTCTGTAATTTTGTAAAAAAGAGTATTTCAAGATAAATTATACTAACAGATGGTATCTGTCTTGTACCACAAAATATATGTAAAATACCTGTAATTTAGTCATTTCAAGGCATGCACGAGAAAAAGTAATAAACACAAACACATCCATACTAGTTTGTAGACATGCAGACTTCATAAGTTAGAAAGATCTTAGGCTTGCTAAATATCAAAAATGGGATCCTACAGCACACCTAACTACCTAAAATTGCCTTCAAATTTAAGGTGCAATTTATTTCAAATGGCATAGATTTGTAGATATCAGCACTAGCATACACAGACTCACTGGATGTCTGCGTGTGGCAGTGGCTGGGTTGAAATAGAACTAATTTTGGGGTTATAGATATTGTTGTATTTAGATAGATTGTTAAAAATGCATGGGTAGATGTAAACTTATGACATAATATGTTTTTTTAATGTCCTGATTTGTTCCAGTTTTGTTTTTTCTTAATAATTTAAAGTGACCATTTCTGCAAAATATCTTCCAAACACTTTTCTTTCCAAATTCACACACTGTATTTCAAAATTTTATTAAGTTTTCAGTGTGGTTTCCCGTACTTTGCTGCTTTACTGATTCAGGAAGCACTTACTAGACCTGAACATATATTCTTTTCTTGTATTTGAAAAAGTGAAAAATAAGTGATTGCACTGTTGCTTCACACCAAAAACTGTGACAAGAAGGAAAAGGTGAATTGAGCAAGAAGCAGAATGATGAGCTTTAAATTATATATTAGTATATTAAATTTTATTAGACACCATTTATTCCTTGAACTCACACCACCCTGAAACATGAGAATGTTTCTAAGAAAAACTTTTTAATAATGGATGAAGATATTTAACATTTTATTACCATTTTTCTGTTTTACTAATATTTCCTAACAGTAGTTATAGTCTACATCATGGTGGATTTTCTTAGGACACAATATGTAATCCAATTACTCTTAGGGGCTGTTACATCTCTTAGACTCTATCACAATTTTTGTCTTAAAACACTTTCAAAAAGAATGTCATTGACATAACCTTTTTTGAAAAATCCTAGTAAACTCCCTCTGTGTTGCAGGGCTCTCACACATCATTCTGCAGTCGATTACCTACAGAGACAACCCAGACTTGTAGGAGAGACTAGAGGTTAACCCATCAACTTGAATTACACTTTCAAAATTTTAATTCGTGATAGAAAATTCAAAAATATGTTAAACCAATCCACGTATTTCCTTGAAATCTAAAACTGCAACTGATGCTTCTCTGTGTCAAGAATTTTAAAAAACTTTTGTGAGCCCAAAAGATTTTGGTAAATTAAATTGGGTGAACTACATGATCCATTTATGGATGTAAATCATGGATGTACATGGTCCATCACATAAGCAAATAGAAAAAAAGGAACTTTTTCATTATAAACTTCATGAGTTATCACCATCAGCTGTGTTAAACAAATAGTTCCATGAACCAGAGCCAGCAGTGCTTCATTTTCTGAGATTTATCTCTTGTGTTTGATTGAAGGTTCTGATTAAGAGTTTTCCCCTTATTAGGGCATTCTAAAGGCCCTTGTTGCATTAGTTTTTTCTAATGTCCACAGACAGGAATTGATAAGATGGCCTTGGATATCTTATGTTTCCTCAGCCTACTCTCTTGTATAGAGAAACTTACATGAACTTTTTCATTTTTAAAATCCTTGTTTGACTGTAATAGTTGCTTAAGCTTGAAAAGTGAGGACAGTAAGACAGGCAAACACCATGATCACAGAGGCTTCACTTTTTCAAGTACACGACTGTGAATGATATAAATGAAAATTTGGTGGCCAGGAACCACAAAACACTGAAATAAATAAAACAAATTAGAAACATATGAAGGAACTAAGTGCCAGAGAAATGCCTGATAAGGGCTATCCACCTTGCAGCAGAGACCATGCTCAGGCAGACATCAAGCTACAGCGTACAAATTATCATGTCATGGCAGAAGGTAATAATGGTGGTTTTAAACAGATTAATCCTTTGAGGACCTGGGAATTTTTCTGTATCTCTATTAACCTAGAGGCATAGGAGCTTCTCCCATCCCTGCCATCAGCTGCCTCCTCAAACTAGGGCTGTGCTACAGCTCTGTGGATTGCTGCTCCTGGCTGTGTCTTCTTCAGGAGTCCAGACCCTGAAATGGTATTTCAGCACTGGCTAGGCACTGGTTCTGATGTGTCATTTCTAGAAGCACTATCTTTAAGATGTCTCAGCATGACAGGTCAATGAGTTGAGGGGTAAAAGCAGGTTACCCAATGGGTGGAATCTGGTAATGGGTGTTTTATTACAAACTAACATCTCTCTTTAAAGATTTTATTCTCAAGGATTTTTCAGATGACCTTAGTCGTGACTTTGATTTCATAAAATGGCATTGGAACATTGTTCATTTACACAACTCATCATGTTTTGGGGCAATATTAACAGTTTTAACATATTAAGCCCTAAATAAAAGGATAATCTAATTTTAAGATGCACATCCTGGTTAGCAAAAGTAACCAAGTCAAATGAAATGTAGCTCATATTTCTGACACATTCAGACTAATCTAAAGATAATTAAAAAATTAAGCAATAAACTCTTGCTTAAATATCTATTAGTCTTATTCTGAAGAGCTGTAGAGATGAAAAAGCATAACCCAGACTTGTTAACATGGGATTTTTTTCCTACCATACATATAATCCTTTCCAAAAATTATAATATTTTTCTGAATGAAAAAAAAAGACAAAATAATATTTCTTAAGGTATATTCTTCAGCTGAATTCTCTTTCCCTGGCTCAGTGAAACAGCTCAAAATATGCCTCCCTGCTTTTGATGGCATTGGTGGTACCAGACGTTCGGCCACATTTCAGAGCTGCAGGCAAGTGTTTCACATTTACCTCTACCCCTCTTTACTGCTCACTGTGATTTGCTTCACTTTCAAAAATTCCAATGTGAATGCAGATCTCCTTTGCTGTCCCTCTTCACTCCAGAGTTCTCACCACCACTGGCTGAAAACAGTACCTGGTTCTTGGGAATAGTTGAACATGTCCCTCTTCCTAGGAGACCTTTCCATTCCTGAATTGTGGTTGAAGTCTATAGAAGTTACAGAAGGTCTACAAGTGGCTGGGTTTCACTGTAGTATGATTTTCTTAAATTTAAATTGCTCACTCAAACACTAGGCACTTAAACTCACTGAAAAATTATATTTACATTATTAGGTATGGTCTTTCCTTATACCACAATTGTTATATAATTATTCTATTTTTAATTCTTCCTCCATATCCAGGCATATTTTTGTATAAATCAAAAAATACAAATATATTATTTCTATAAAAATATAAGCTTAAATAAATATTTATCTTGGAAAAATAAAAATGAAATTGTATGTATTCAGTCTAAAATGGATGCCTGTGTCAGATATTTTTGGAATAAATCAATAATGGTACTCAGATTATGCCAATTTACACACTTTCTTGTGACAATCACATTGTGTCTTCTTTTGTTCATTACTTGTTTTAATTAAATAAGTTCCAATAGCTAAAAAAGTTAGATTTCACAATGTAAATACTTTTGCCATGATGTGTTTTGTCCCCTCTCATATTTCCAACAGATGTGTTACATAGGTTGGCAGAAAATAATTTATTGGTCCTCTCCTCATGACAGTGATCTAAATGGGAAGCTAGCTTAACACAAATGCTGATAGTGGTCTTAACTGCCTAACAAAACTTCATTGTTTTGAATATCCTAATTATTCATTAGCTGAATGAATGCCTTTTTCACATGGGAATGTTTATCCTTTTTTTGAAGATGAAATATTAGCTTCTTCCTCCTTCTATGATTTCCTTTCATTTGTGTTGATAGTTTCTGAGTTACTATCTGAACTGTCTGAAGTCTGTCAATGGATCCTTCCCAGATCAGAACAAACAGTACCTCCCTTCCATTGCTGTATAATGTTTGGTCAAACACTGTCCGTATGGTCATTATGTCCCTAAAAGTCCTACACACCATGGAAGGTAACAGCTTTGCTGTAATGCTGCATGACTCTGATTTTCTTGAGATTCAGTCTGAAACACAGACTGAGTTTAGAGAGCAAAAGCACAGCTGCTACTTACAGCGTCATTTATGACTTTGTCAAGGGCACTCTTCTTGCAAGTACATTCATAGAAAATAAGTTCTATCATGTTCCCAGTTATATTGAACAGTCAGACTGGGGTGCGAGGAGAATAGACCTCAACTTTTGTTCACTAGGAAGTGTAATGGCTTCCAAAAAAGGCTGTGAAAAAAAGAAATCAGTAATAATATTGCCTCTTAGTGCCATTGGTTAAATAAAAAAATATCTGTAAGACTCCGCATGTACATTTTACTTGACGAAGCTCATTTATAGGTCATACCCAAATTTCTTGCCATTTTTTCATACTCATTACAGGTGTGATATTTGATACCTGTACTTCTACCATTCTGGAAGTGTTAGGATCTGTGGTACTTGTTGCTTTTTATATCTCTCAGCTAAGATTAAAATAATGGGATGAAACCTCTCAAGAGACAGAATCATGCAATCCACAAATGCATGCACCCATGACAATTAAAATTAATAATTCTAGATCTAAGGAAACTATTATTAATAATATTTCTTTTGAAAGGTAAACATATTTCAGAACACATCCTTTGATCAGAAATAATCTTATTGAGTCAAAAAGAGAAGAAAATGTGGTGAAAAGACATCATTGTCTTGGGAAATTGATCCCAAATATAAGATGAAATTGCTGTTTGGGGTTTTTCAGAGCATGACAGCAGATTTGAAAAAAAATACCTGTTTCCTGGAATGTCTGCAGGTTTGATGAATGCTGTGTCTACTTCATGGGAGCAGAAGGATGTAATCCTTTGCCGTGTGGAGGGAAAAGGCTCTTACATTGGAAGTTTAAGAATTTAAAAGTGTTCCTTAATAGCTGGATGAATCTCTAAGCCCAAGTCCCACACAGTCACTCACTTCTTTGGTGGGAAACGAAAGGAAGCTGGATACTCCCTTTGCATTAAGAAGAACAGGAAGTCTAGTTTAAATCTGCATCAGATGAGATGGCAGAAATGTGACATAGCATTGTGTATTATTCCCCTTCAGGCTTATAACAAAACAGGCATACCTGGAAAAGACAACAGTGACCCTTGTATGTTTGGAATTTATGAAGTAATAATATGAGTCAATGACTACTTTTTGGCCTGAGTGCTGAGTTCTTGGGCTGTAGGAATTTCTGGAGGGTAATAATATAACCAAAATCTGGTCAAAATTCTGGCAAAATAAAGACTAAAAATCTAATCTACCCATATTAATTGAGGTCTCTGACATGCCTTTGGAAGATTTTGTCTCTTCAGAAAACAATCATCACATAAGTGTGAGAGAAATCAATATGAATTCTGAGAATTTTCACTCTTTTACTTTATGGGAAAAAGAGAAATATGTTTTCATTTGCTCTGGGTTTTTTCTGGTGAACAGAGGAGTACAATCACTACATGCACTATTCTGTCTTCGCCATTTTCCTCCTTTGCTGAAACACTAAACAACAATAACAGAAAAAACATTAATCTGCTTCTGCTTCTATCATTATCTCATTTCACTAATCCCCTCTTTCCTTTGCCATTATTTGTGACTTAAATTAATATCTTATGTTTAGGAATTTTGGAACAGGGCTATTCAGTTGCTGGAACAATTATGTTAAGTGACAGTTGTAGCGTGAACGCAGTAAACCTACATATGCAAAATTATTAATATTGGAATATATTTTTCAACTCCAATTAATTATGACAAATTATGTAAACAGTGATACTGCTTACATAAAAATGAATTGCTGGTTAGAAGAAAAAGACAAAAATTAGTCCCTACTGAGAAAGAGCCTTAAGCTTGAGGTCAAAACTTAGATTAGATGCCAGACCATCAATCACAAGAGAGCCATGGGGAACTGCCCTTCCAAAGTTTCAGCTGTTCACTGAGTATTTGTTTAAAGAGAGAATAAAACTGAGCTAGTAGCATAATTTTTAAATCTGCAGACTGAATGACAGCACCACTGCTTTTGGCTCTGAGGGGGTCATGTGCCAAGTTAGGAAGACTGAGAGGAAGCAAGTCCGTATTGGCTTTTGTTGAAAAACCGCTCTTTTATTGCTTTCATCAAGGCCAATCCCATCCCAAACTCTACCATCCATCTGGACTCCAAAGGCTGAAAAACTGAAATCACTCATAGACATAAACATAGATTGAAAATAGAAGCCATGAGCTCCCATTTAATATCTGTAGCCATTTATGTTGAGAGAAAAAGGATGGCTAAGTGATTATGAAACACTCCTGCATCACCAATTGAGAATACAGCGCATTATTTTAAGTGGAAATTTGTCCCCCTGAACTTCTGTAGGAGTATTTAAACTAATCCACATCTCAGGAATCAGTTCAACAGCTAATAAAAACTATTACATTCCTGATATCTTTATATAATATTGCAACCCTTCTTTTTCTTTCCCCTCTTTCTTGAAATTCTGATTAGTAAGTTAATGGGACTTAAACGTTTCCATTGATATATAAATTGTTCAGAAGTTTCAAGAATGTCAGATTTTAATTTCTTTTTCTTTTACCCCCATTTTATCTTTGGAAGCAGTCTCACAACTTCCATGTTATCCTCTACTGTAAAAACTGTACTCCCTACTGTGATTCTCTGGTTTGTCAGCTGGATCCTCACAACAACCCTGGTGCACCTAGTTTTTTGTGGGAATCAGATGAATTTATAGCAGAGTGTGCTGAATCAATCTGCCATTGTTTTCTCAACTCAGTATATACTCTCACTTATGACAAAAATGGCCACTAGAAAACCCTTCCTTTTGTGGTAACTGTCACATTAGAAGGTTTTGAATTCATTGTCTGTGGACAGTCACTATTTGATTACTGTCTGAACATGAATTCAAACAGGGGTCAAAAGATTTCCCAGTTAGATAGTCAATCTGTGACTCAAATTGATATTCATCAGAAGGCTCTGAAACACAAATCACTCACTATCAGGGAGTTAAAGAATTTGTTTAAACCAGTAATCTGTATTTAAGAAAAGCTTCAAAGGCTTTAGAATTTACACTGCAAAATTACCTAGACTTGTACTCTTACCACACCAGACTTCCTAATCATTTTTTTCTGTGTTCTGTCTCAATGAGCACTGCAGTGCCCTACACAGTGGCACTCTCTGCAAAAATATTTTGACTCAAGCAATCATTGTACCCATTGTCACCAAACCTGCAGGTAAGAAATTTTGCTCATCTCCTTGTCTAGAAAACTTTCCTTCTCTGATGGACATATCATAGGGCAGGCAGACACATAAGAATTGACAAGAGGTATTTGTTGAAGCCTTACTTGTTATCCCCTTTCTCTTTTGCTGTACAGTTGTACTGATGGCAATACTCCCAGTGTTAAATTTTAGGGTGGTCAGAGAAATGACCAGATTTCAAAATTGATTCAAATTAGTTATCACCAGTTTCAGATTTCTGTATTGGAGCCTTCCCAGTATAGTTGTTCCTCTGTTGCTCTTCACTCATTCAGTTTCTACACATGGATTTTCAGGTTATCCTATTTCCACTTAATTATGTGGAGAGCTATGGAAAGATACATAGACTGCACAGAAAGTGTAAATTACTTCCCAATTTAAATACATATAAATTTAACTTATTAAGTATCAGCTGGAACTCAAAGCTTAGGGACATTTCTTTAAAGCAGGGCAAAGTTTTGAATAACTAAATCTGAGCATTTCAGTTTAGAGAAAATTTCACACCTAATTTTTAGGTTTCTGAAACTGGATGCTTGCCACAGTAATGCTAGCAGCCAGTTAATTTTTGTGCCACGAGCAGCACTACAATTAATTCAGGCAAAATCACAAATGTGAGGCACAGCAGAGAAACAGGTGTTTAGTAAAGACTCACGGTGCTAGCCTGCTTAATAACCTCATGTTTCATTCTCTACAACTCCTCTTAGAAAGCCTAGTAAACAAAAAAGCTGCAGAAAGTATGTTCAATTACATCTCAGCATCCCATCATATAACAGCAACCCCAGGAAGATCAAAAAATAAAATGGGCAGCTAGCATCCCAGAACAAATTAGATTTCTAATTAAACCCATAGATGGAAAAAGTATCTCTGTGGTAGTTTATTGTATTAATTATCTCTCTCTTACCCACAGGATATAGACAACTGTGGAGGGTCATGCTAAAAACAGGTAACCAAACCAGTCTCCAGTCCTTAACTAGGCTTGCAATTTAAGACCAAAGAATCTGTATTAGAAAACTAGCAAAGGTTTGCTTTGAGTTTCAACCCTGTGAGTCTATTTGGTAAACTTTAGGACAAGCAAAATTTTTAGACTCGATCAAACAAAAAAGATCAAAAAGAAAACTTGGTTTTCTATCTGTTGTATAATTGGCTTCTGTCTTTCCATTAAAGTTATTAATTTCTTGTAGCTGAAATTTTATTTTCTTGTCTTTGTTTTTACTTGTGGCAATGTCCTTGCTGTTTTATACTTTCTCCCTCTTCCTTCTCTTATTGGAAGGAATTTATCCGCCCATAAAATGAATCTAATGATTGGCACGTGTGTTTCCGTGTAAAAAGTTACAATCTTGGAACGTCTATTTTCTTTTATTATATATAGATCAGGTTTTCCCTTAACAAAATGAAGCAAAAAATAAAGCAAAAAAAAAAAAAAGTGAAATCCCCCAAATATGTACTAGTTGACAATATTTCCCCTGTATTTTTTTCTATAGTCTTTAAACATTAATAGATTATCATTTCCACAGAATGAAACCTCTGACTCAATTATTCTGAAATAATTATTCTTGTGGATTTCTATAAAATGTTCACTTTTTGAGAATTATACTCACATTCAACAAAAAACACATTACCTGATTTATACTGCCAAATCACAACTACTCACCTGCAGATTAGGTAGGATGTACCAAGATTATGTATGCCTTTTGCAATCCACAGGGGAAAACCACAAACTGAGTAGCTGGACAGTTTTGAATAGCAAATCTAAGAAAATTGTTTTAATTCTTCTTTAGACATTATGCAAGGAGGAAGAAAACACCCAGCCCTGAGGTCTAAAACCTCAGCCAGCATTCAACTCATGTTGCTTCAATCATTGCTGTGGAGCTGTGAGGATTAACTTTGAAATGGGTTGCCAACCTGAGGATAGACTTGCTGGGGGTGGGAAATGTCAGCAGCACAAACATCCAAAAGAACTATTGTGAAGGTGCTACTGCACAAATTATAACATCATCATATTATGGAAAGCTGAATTTTCCTTTCTGGCTTGCATATATTTTTTAAATTGTGAAACCATGAAGATGTAAAGTACAGTTCTTTCCCCATAAACAGACTGTTTGTGATTAAGTAACTTGGACAAACTCCTGTTTCCTTTATTAATGAGATTAGTCATATTTCTTTACTGGCCCCGGTTCAGAAAAGCACTTAAATATGTGCCTAAATCCTACTGTTTCAGTAAGATTTACACATGTGTTTAAAATTAAGCACATGCTTAATTTCACTGTTAAATTGGGAATAAGAAAAATTAAAGTAATTATCTCATCCAATGCTGTGATTTCAGTAACATTTTGCCATGTTAACTTGCAACATCAAGCAAACCTAACATTTTATGATGAGCAACATGAGACCAGATGGGATTGCAAACCAGGTACTTTAAGAACACTTTTTTTCTGAGACTGTGGACTTTACTCCAGGCAACATGCAGCACTTCTTATACTGCACTGGAAAAAAAAAATCAATTTATGTATTGTACTGGTCTTACTGAAAACCATGTTTGCATAGAAGAGGATGACAGATAAATATGTTACTGATTGTGTCTTTTTCTTCCCACACCAAGCTTTCATGCTGCTTCTCTGAATTCTACAGTTTGCAATATTTTACTGTGCATAAATATCCCCCCCAAGCAGACTCTTCTTGAGATAAGTAGACAGTTCATTAGATTTTATATCATACTTACAGTATCTGACATCTTACATCTTCAAAACATTTTAGTAAAATTTAATTAATTAATATCTCTGCAATTATGAGTGCTCACAAGAAAAGGTCATTGACGATACACTGCCAAGGCTCCAAGTGGTTATCACAGCTTCAAAGAGTCATAAATGCATGTTTTCAAAACTCTCTCTTCTCCTCAGACTACTTTGCATGATGTTAGGAACACTTAGCTTCACCTTGGGAAAGAATACAACCTTTTAAAAGCTTGACATTTTTGTGAATCAAAATTATAAGCAGCACAGGAAAAAAATATAAGTAATGCTGTCTGAAAAATTATGTCTGTGAAAAGTTCCTTTCCTTCCTCAGAGAAAGTTTTTAGAAGAAAATCTGTTCATACACTACTTCAAGATGCTTAGGTGAAAAACATATTTTTTAAATAAGCTTACGAAAGTAATCTTTAGATTAAGAATTCTAACTCGATTCTAAAAAGCTGTTAGAATAGCTGTGGATTTTTTTGTTTGTCACATCATTCTTAAATATATTCTCCTCAAGTGACATAGATACTTAAGTAACTTTTTGTGCCATAATGTGTTTATCCCATACACTTGTCCCTTTTATTAAAACCTTACTGGGAGTAAGCACTGTTATGTCAATGAGTTAAAGTATGGCATTTTGACTGCATAACCAGTCCCAAGTCCAAAGAATGGACTTACGTTGCCAAAGAATCGGAAGGAGGCTTTTCACTCTCTTATGAACAAGCACGAACACACACAAGCAAGCAAAAGACAAAAATCTTTCTAGTTTGGACCTCCTGTACAGAAGCTCCCAGTAAGTTTCCCGGTCTCAGTGGCACAGTTCATCACAGTTATCCTGCTGTGAGGTTTTCCTTGGAGTGAAGTTGTTACTTGACATTTCCATGACCACGGGGTACCCACCTGTGAGTCTCTTTCCACAGCTGTGAGATATTGCTTCATCTTCTCACATTTCCCACCAGACTCAAAAAAGCTGTACATACAGAAAGAGCCTCCTGAATCTCAAATTAGGCATCTCTTATGACTGCATTATCTGGCAATATTTAATGGATTTTCAAGAATAAAATAGCATGGAAACTGAGCATTGTGAAGTAATGCTGCAGAACTGTAATCTAAATATCTGTATGAACTTCAGATGTCTTTTGTAAATCAGCTAGCCCCACAATGCTGAGTAGAAGGGGTGGAAAGCCATATCGAATGGCAATAAAAAGTTTTAAAAGTCTCATTTAATGTAAACAATGTCAGTTTGTTTCTTTTCCTAGGTATCTTATCCTTTCACTGGATCTAATGAAGTTGGGGTAATTTTTTTGTTCCATTCATAGGAAGTACGGTCTTGCACAAGCTAAGGTAACACCACCCCCTTCTGTTCACACTGATGCTAAACTCAGTCAGCCACACATCCAGCACAGCAAAACACAGATACTCTGGTATTATTTGCAGAGCAGATAGGAAGAATGTATATTACTGCTACAGCTTAATCATGTTCCTTTAATTATATATTTTTGATTAAACTATTTGTGTCATTCTCAGAATTAGCTTATTACAAGAATTTTTGAATAGCAATTTATTAGAGTATCCACAATAGATTGAAATTTTGCTTTAACTCTTTAACATGAATAAATACAAAACTTAATTAATAAAACATTCATTTGGCTGTTTGGGAGCAATTTATGTTATCTGCAATCATTTTCATTTCAGTATACCTCTTTTGATCCTCTGTCAGAGCAGCATCTCGCCTGATTTGATACTGCGAAGGTTTCTCTGCTTGTGAGGTAGACAGAGTCTTACTTTTATGCCTTCTGCTTTACATGCTCATTGTGATAGACAGAAAATACCTATTACTAATGCATTACACTCAGGTAGGTTCCTCCACATTAATTGATTAGTGCCTTAGGTTGGTTAGCAGTCTAGTACACCAATGTCACTTCAAATTACTCTTTGACACAATTAAATCTGATGCTGAGGTTGAGGTTTTATGATGGCCACTCTCATTGAAAACAGAGGATTGAAAAGTATGGCTCCCTCCATCCAGGGTTCTTCATTTCCATGTAATGAGCTAAAGCAATGAGCTGAACTGGGGCTGAGCCAGGTTAAATATAATTTAGCTAAAATCAACTCTGTGGCTGTCAGCTTAGGGAAGTGAACAAGGTTACAGTGCAGCTGTGTGAGCACAAATTGGAGGAGCAGCCCTGGGGCAGGGTTCAAGAAGAAGATGAGCATGGGGGGCTTTGCAGTTTTTGCCACAGAAACTTCAACAAAGCACTTCTTTGAGTAAATGTTTTCTTGGTTTTGCTCATTTGCCTTTTTTTTCCCCCATGCAGAATATAAGCATCTTAAATGTTAAAGGAAAATTAAGAACATTTTGGAAGCTTTAAGGAAACTACATATAAAAAATAACCTGTGTGAATGTTTCTAATGCTATTTTTTGTGTGCTCACACTGATGTGATTTCACTGCTTTTGGTCTGCTTTTCAGACCTACTATGAAAGCTGCTGGTTTCCACAACCCTGTGTGACAAGTGACAGAGCACAGCAGAGGGCAAGACCAAATTAAAAGTGTGCTCTGCCACAGCTTCTAGCACCACAACAAAAGAAAAGCCCAGATTAACAATATAAAACAGGGTGTTACAAAGAAAAACAAAGAGGAGGGGTGGTGTTACAAAAGGGAGAAGCTAATGTTTCAGTGGAACAGTTCAGATGAACTGTGCTTCCTGTGGTGATTTTTGGGGGCTTCCTCACCCACCAATGCCCACCCAAAGGAGTTTCTCAGCTCTCTAGTTGTACATTACGTGTAAAGTTAGTCACTCACTTCTTGCTTCTATAAGGTGAATCATTTGTGCCACCACGGGCTTTCTATGCCTACTGGAAATAAGTCATGCCATGTTCTTCTGTGAAATTTAAAGAATTTTAGGCAAAACCCAGGCTGATTTTTTTTTTTCCATTGTCTGAGGGTAAAACATCTCAGACTTCACACTGATGCTAGCCTGAATGGTAACTAAATCTGCAGAATTGATTTAAAGGTAAGNCATTGTTCATATGTCTGGTTTTTGAAGGATACAATTTTCCTTCACTAAATTTTCATTTTAAAAAGCTAAAGGTACTGATTTTTCAAGTGTTCAAAACCTCCAGCAAATACAAATTTCTAGATAACTCATGCACCTGATAGAAAAGAAGGCTTTCTCTTATGCTTCAATATCCAGATATTCTTCAACTGACAGGTTCTCAGAACTGTCAGGGCCATGTGGAGACTTCTTCAGAATTACAATTTTTGCAATGAATGGAATACAAGTTTGGATTTTTAAAATGTTTTTTAACATGTTTTTTCAATTACAGCTGCTGAGCTCAGTAAAAACACTCTTAAACGTCATTTGCCTGTGTTTTAGTCATACACTGTGCTCAACAATTGCTCCCAAAGGCCCAAAGGTGACCTCAGGTTTTAATTTCCTGGCTTTCTACTCTGTCCAGCTACTGCAGTCTTTCTGAGTGAATGGTAAAGCATCCCAGAGGGTGTGCTAGGGGTTGTTATCTGGGTTCTGTGTACTTACAAGGTTCACCTGCCATCCATGCAATAGTCACATAGTCAATATATTCCTCAAAACCACATGTGCCCCATGCTGTCACATCAGTTTGTGCTATGCCCCTATTGCTACACACCTAGACTCTGTAAGTGGCATAAAGAAAAAAAATGCACTCCTGTATGGTACTGCTCTCCTACTGCAAGCAGATAGCAAGAAAAAAATTCCGAAAAGCATCATCATATTTTTATCAGGTCTGGAAGTAAAAGTTCTGCACAGAGGTTGCTGACAACCTACCCTCCACACTCACAGTCAGAGATGCACCAAAGATCAATGAAGTGACAGCTTCACAGGTTAGGGAGGTGAACTTCTTCTCAGGCAAAACTGGCAAAAAAAGCTCTGGTATGAACACAGAACAACCCAAGAAGTCCTCATCAGGGCAACCTCTCAACACATATCAACAAGCATAGTTGATGTATCTATACAGAAGTTGAAGTATGTAAAGAAGACTACTCAGAAAGCAAGCACTACACAGAATTATTTCACTTCATTTCTATCACTTCTATAAGGAACTAGAAAATTTGCCCAAATTTAATGAAAAAAAATCATGAGAAGTTCTGAAATACTTCCAGATCACATTTTTTTAAAAATTAAATACACCAATATATTGAGTATTGGATACTCAATTTTATCAAGGAAGATAAAATTCCTTCCTTACTCAAGGAAGATTCTATTATCCACCAGAAAGTTTTAATTTAAATGAACATGAGAGATGATTTGTTTAAGGTAGAGCAAATAAGATGTTTCAAATTAAAAAATATATGAATCTTTATAAAGTAGAAATGTGTCAAAACAGGATAATGGGAGGAGCATTAATTCTGATGAGTTAAAAATAGAATTTTAATGTCTCATGTCAGAAGTAACTGTCCAGAAGTAAGAAACCTGCCAGAGAGTCTATGATGCCAATATATGATTGAGGTGTAAAAAGAAGATGGGCAATTTTCATAGATGAAAATCTATTTTAATACCCAAGCAGTTTTTGACATGGTTCCTTATTGAAGATTCCTAGAAGAAATTACATTGTCATGGGATTGTATAGATTAAGAGTTAACTGAAAGACAGAAAACAGAACAAAAATAGTTGGTCAGAAGAAGATATTATCAGCACAGGTCCATAGGGTTCCTGTAGTATGGCCTGTGTTGCGTGACAATAATAGATGTACAGGAAACATGCATGGTTACAAAGTTCTTCCAAAGTCAGTCTTATAGTCCCATCAGTTCTGAACTGGCAGATATCAAAGTGCTATGTCATGTTATGAAGCAAAGTGCCATGGACAATGTGTCCAGCATTGCAGAGGGTGTGTGCCATTGACTTCTCTTCTGAGAGCCAGTAGCAAAATTTTCAAAATATATTTGCATATAGTTTCCTGGCATAAGCAAACAAAAATTATCTTTAAACTTGAATTTTCCATCTGACTAAATGAATCTGTATAAGAACCTGTGCTCTCTACAGTCTTTCTTTTTTACAATGCTTTCAGTACTTTGTATGATCAAATTTACATCTGCAGAGTTAATCTTTTCATTAATAGGAATAATTGTCTGTAACTTTACAGTTCCTCTTATTGAAGGTTCTTCAAAATCTGCATGCAAGTTTTGTGTCTTGTGTCCAAACTTAAACATGGTATAGCTCAGGTTTCAACCTGTACACATGGGAGTTAATTAGCCACTATAAGCAACTGTGGAAGCAGTCAATGCTGGCTGGAATGCAGCCATTGCAAATAGTCAAAAAAATAATTTCTGAAATTTGCTCTCAGACACAAGCCAGTTTCTTCTCGACTGTACTTACTAGACTCAGATGTGACTTCAGCATAAAAAACATAGTTTGCAAGTCAATTATAAATAATTCCTATGGATTAGAAAACGGTGTTTTAATTTCTTCCCATTTAAGGATTTTCCTTACATTCCACTACTATGTAAAAGTACATCACTTTCAGTCTGTAAAACAACCATTGAACACATAGATTTTCTGATAAGGATTTCAGAAAAAGCAAGGAAAATAAGTTCCTATGACGTCATCTCAAAATTTTACCCAAAGGATTAACTAACTGTCTTTCAACACTGACTTCCTTCTTTTCCACTATGGGCGGTTTATTTTCAGATGGAGTGAAGATGGTGAAACAAATGTATACAAAAGAGAATTCTGAAGCTTTAGTGTGCCATTTTGTTACTTAAATTAAGTAAAGCTCTAATAAATTATTGTCAAGTTCAAAAAGAATTGCATTTATTCCTTTGTGACCTTTTGTCAAACTGTGTATAATTCGGCTTCCTGTACAAGAGCCACCTGCACAGATAAGCCTTTTTGCATGTCTATATTCATTTGGAGCCAAATAATTCTAACTGGTTTTTGAAGCATAGTTCTAGCTTTTCTGCTTTTGGGTGCTTATAATGCTAAATTTTTAAAAAATTATCTAAGGAGATAGATTAAGGTTTATAGACTTTATTTTTGCTCTGAATCATTAGTTGCACTTTTAAAAGCATGCATATTTATAAATCGGTTTACAGGTAAAATTATAAAAAAAAGATTATGCTCCCAATAAAAAGGGAAAAAAGCAAACCAAGGAATGCAGATAGGCAAGAAAATGATGAATGATCATATATCATGGTTACTATTACTACTGTGATATGATGTAACCATCATCACAGTAGGAAGCAGGTAAAAGTTTGCAGAGATGTCTATTGAGTGGGCTGACACAATTTTATCTGATGATCTGAGAGACCTACATGTTTTTTCATGACCCTCAATATTAAGGGTGATTTAAACACTGAGGAGACAAATCCAATGATATTATCTATATGATCTGGACCTCCTCAAAAACACTCAGGATTCTGACCTGATGAATCAAGTGCATTTTGACACATTTTTCCCTCTTTACTGCATCCAATTCCATAGACAGCATAATAGTGTTGTAGTATATAATAGTGTAGTGAATATTGTCTGAAGAGATAACAGATTCCAATGGGAAATTCAATATCTAAAATTTTACACTGTAATGTACTTCAACATTAAAATATGTTATGATATCATATGGGCTCATAACTTAAAAGCAAGAATTCCTCTAGCACTTTTTCATGAAAATCTGTAGGTTTTCTCTTTTTTATTGACCTTTTTAGATGCTTATGAATAAGCATATTTTGGCCAGAAAAAGAAACTGCTGTAAGATTTTATAGTTTAATCATTCAGAAAACTCTAAAAAATAGAATAGGGTGATATATAAGTTTTAAGGCCAATCTTTAGGGCCACTTAAGGCAAGAGCTCTTCATCACAGTATGTAGGAAATCAAGCAAGGGCAGAAAACACAAAAGCTGAAGAAAATCTCTTCCTCATAGTGAGAAGCAAGAAGGAATGCACAGCTAGGGGAAGCAAGGACATGTGACCTGGGAGGACTACACAGATACAGTTAGGATATGTAGAGATGGGATCAGGAAAGCTGAGGCACAGATGTAATGGGACACTGCAAGGGATGTGAACAATAACAAAAAGCGATTCAATAAATACATGGATTAGAAAACAAAGTTGTAGAAATCCTCCCCCATCCCTCAATCTCGATAAATGAGAAGGAAGAACAGGTGACAGTGGGCACAGAGAAGGCTGATGTACTGGAAAACTCCTACACCTCAGTCTTCACTGGTAGTCTCAACATGAGGAAGACCTGTTGGAGAGGGTGCAGGTGAAGCCACAAAGATGATAAGAGGGATGGAATGTCTCTCCTATGTAGACAAACTAAGAAAATGGGTGCATCTGGAGATGAAATTACTCTGGAGAGATGTCATTGCAGCCTTACAGTATTTAAAGAGGGCTTATAAGGAAGGCAGAAAGAAACTTCTTACAGAAGCAAGCAGTTATGTGACAAGGAGATTTGGTTTTAAGCTAAATGAGAAGAGATTTAGATGAGATGTTACAAAGACATTTTTTACTCAGAGGGTGATGAGGCCCTGGAAGAGTTGCCCCAAGAAAATGCGAATGCCCCACCCCTGGAAGTGTTCAGGGCCTCCCTGAATTGGGCCCTTATCAATCTAGTCTGGTGGGTGTCATCATTACCCATGGCAGGACATGGAATTACATGATCTCTAAGGTCCCTTCCAAACCAAATCATCCTTTGATTCCATGATTCTACAGAATTATGGAAAGTTCCCACAATAAGTGCAAACAAGATTGGTTAAAAATGAGAGGCTAGTGATAAATATGATCCCTATTTTTTGGGGGAAAAAAACCTTTTGGAATTAGGTAATTAGGTTTCTCAGTACAAAGGAACTCAAACAAAACTAGACATTGATTTGAGCCCCAGCATATAAATCACAATGAGAAATTCTCAGGAAAATCTTTGATTTTCACTTTGAAATATTAGACCAATGCATTTTACATGCTAAAAATGTTGGATTTAACTATTGGAAATATTATTTTATAGTCACTAAAAATTATGCTTCCAGTTCATATTATGTTGACTGTGTGAGTACCATGCAGCCCATGGAGCACACGAATAAAGCCCCATAACCTGAAGAATGCACAGTGTAAAGAGCTCTACTCTGAAGTTTAAATACACTGGTCCCTATAAATATATGATATCTCCCCCAAGACTTTGAATCAAGGATGCAAATAATGTCAATTGTTGCAATCAAATGAGGCATAAATAAATAAAATTATATCTCATAATTATGTTTTTTCACTTTGGACTGTTTTATCTAAATAGTCAAACTCCATAAGGTTGTAAAAAATTTATTCCCAAAAATTGATCTTATAATCAGTTTTGTGCTCTTGTCCCATTTTCCATTTGGAAGAAAAAACAAAAGGTAATTTTGTTTCTTAATCCTCAGTGTAAGAAAAGGAGGGAATTTTTTAAATGGACTCAATTACATGTAGTTGAAAATACTGAAAAATTATACTCAAAGCTTCCTACAACACCTTTCAAGATTTCACATGGATATTTCAGTGCAGTTGCAACAGAAGGATGAAAACCTGGATAAAGCCTCTTGTTTTTATTTGTCAAGCAGTTAATTTTTTAGTTCCCAAATACAGTTTCAAAAAGGTCTTCCCTGTCAAAGACCTGTATTTATTCTTTATTTGTTGCAATATCATTTTATAGCCTACTACTCATCATTTCCTTCTTCATAACTTTCCGAAGCTTCTTCCAACTCTCTAATTCCAGGCAGGATTTGAAAGGCAAGATGAGATAAAACACTTTTCACGGGCTGTTGGGTAGGTGGGACCCCTACCCACCCAGTCAGATGGCACCCAGCTGTTAGCAATGATTATCATTAGTCAGGAGTTAATCTTTTGCAGTAGAGTATTGCTCATGGTACTTGGCATGGCACATACCAGCACCGCACCATTCTAAGGGGCACTTGCTTTTGGCACAGTAGGGAAAGCTGTACTTTTTCAAAAGGAGGAAAGGTTGTGGGATAAGACTGTAGCTGGTCTCATAAAAGTGCTTGAGAAACAATTCATGGTTGCTTTGTTGGTCTTTGATTGGAGTGCATTTTGGCCAAAGCACCATCCTGCATGTTTGCCATAAATATGGTTTTACCTCAAAACTGGATTAGGCAGTCCTTTGATAGTTTTGCTGGTGGCACAGATTCTGCCTCTGTTTTTGTCAAGGAATATATAGAAGAAACAATAGAAATGCAGAAAAAAAAAATTTAAAATCCATAAAAATAATCTTCCAAAGTTAGAACAAAATGAGCATGACTGTTGCAAAAGGTTTCAGCTTATTTAGTTGATTCTGTTTAATGCTGATCTCACCAAATCAAAACTAAACTCTCATCTGTCTCATTTAAAGTGATTTATTTTTTCCTAAATTTGTTTGATTCAATACATCAATTTATCTCTCTAAGTACTGTTACTCTAACAATTTTTTCATAAACTTCCTGCTGTGATACTGATTGTTTTAGCACTCTAAAACTTTTCAATAAGAAATGAAAAAAAAATTTGCTACAGAACTTTTAAATATTTTGACAACATTATTTCCAAATACATAGGATTATTGCAGTATTGGACCAAATAAGAAAATTCTATTAAAGTATTAATTCAATTTAAGTATTAAAAAATTTTAAGATGAACACTGGGCTCAGTGAGAGATTTTTTCAGCCTTTCAATCAACCTAGTATATTTCTAAAAAGCATTTTCTTCTGTGGTTCTTTTCCTTCCTATTCAGAAAATTTACTCTCAGAATTTGTCTAGATTAAGAGTGTAAATAAAGTATGCTTGTTGAAGCACAAGCTGCAGCCATTGACTGTTATGGCTGTCTATTTATTTATGATTTTTTTTCTTTATTTTTTTTATTGTTAAACACTGTCACTGCTGTGATTGAGTAAGGGAGTAACTGTGTTAAACCAACACATTGTCTTTTGTTTTTCCTTCCAAAGGACTTATAGGAAGTTAGTCACCTAGCAGCTTGTATGCAGGTAATTAGCAGCAAGCAAAATTCGTATTTGGATTTTTAAAAGACTCTCAGATTTGGTGGACGTTTTTCCACAGATCCATTGCAATTCCAGTGAAAAAGTAGTAAATCCACATCCAACTCATGGACTTAAAATGAAAGCACTTGTACAATTTCAGTTATATTTTACAGCTTTTTAAATTCTCTCCCTGCAGACAATGGTGACACATTAATCTGTCCACTTTCAGGGCCCTGTAAGGCGCTCATTGCTTTTTCCAGGCTCCTGTGTTAGGGTTGGCTCACCAAAGGGGAAAACCTCGGCTCAAGGCCATGGGAGAATCCTTTAGTCATGCTGAGACCCATTCCCGAGAGCCCTCAGCTGTCCTATGCAAATTACTACTAGAAAGGTCTCAGTCCTCCCTGTTACCATTGGTTACTTTTTGCTGCAGTAATTACCATATTCTTAATTGCCTTCTCCTATTGGACCTACCCCTCAGATCCCCACCCTAGCTCTACCTTTTCCTAAAGTGTATAAATATCCCTGTCACACCCTGGACTCTGTTCTTTTTTTGGTTTGTTCCTGTTTCTGTGTGTGTTGTCCTGTTTGTTGTTTTCACCTTATTAAAGTTTAGTTCCTGGACAGTCAAATAAGAGCTGTCTCTCTCGTTCAAGACGCCAGCAGCAGATTCTCAAGGAAGCCACAGGTCAGACTGTCCAGGCTAGGACCAGGGAGCTTCACTCCTGCCTCAGTGGCAGTAAAAAGCATGTCTGATTTATCCCAGAGTAATGAATTTTGATTAAGGCAGATTTTGGTCACTAAGCTGTCTGCAACAATGTTTAATTTACATGAAAGTCCTCAAGAGGACTATATATCTGTATATACCTTATTTACTCCAAAATATAAGATAAACATGTATGGCCTGAAATATGACTCCTGTAAATCAAATGCAATTAAAATATATTTCACCTGGACATACAAAAAATATTTAGTGGTCAACAGACTGTATCTATCAAAAAAACCAAAGGAAAATGCTGTCCAAGAAATAGCAGTGCATCATAAGACCACTTCATAGTGATATAGGCGCTGACCTGTCAGCCAGCTGCCTGCAAAAACCATATTTTTTTCTATCAGCTCTGCAAGTTTTCCATTGGATAGCGTGTGCATTAGTAAGTACCTACATCACTACTCAGGAACCATTTTTGACAACATTTTAAAATAAATGTATTTTTTTAAATTGAAATATATTTCTCAGTGCCTTTGGAATGATAGACTGATTAAATGTTTAGTTGTTGCTACTTGTGAAGCTCTACACTAAAATGAGAAGGAATTATTTTTTCAGTCGAACCTCAGAAAGACTTTTGAGTGTATAAGAAATATTGTAGCAAAATAATAAATTTAGAGAAAGTCTAGGATTTTTAGAAATTCTCAAGGAAGTTAATAGAAAAAGTCCTTAAACACTGACATATTATTCTACAGACAGTGGATCTTCAGAAATGAAGGAGAGTAGAAAAAAGATGGGGGAGGAAAATCACAAAAAATATTCTTTAGAGAACAAGAAAAATAGAATCCAAAATTCAGCAATAGCAGTCTATACTTTGATGCACAAAAGCACAATATTTGTAAAACCTTCTCACTTAATAGAAACCCTGAACATTCAGACTTATACAGTAGGGAAAGGTAAGTTCTATATATGGCATTGTGTACATTGTAAAAGTCCCTTGTAAATTTTCTTCCCATGCTTTTGGGGAACTTAAGCTCAACTTTATGGCCAAAACTTCAAAGAATAAAAATTATTCATGAAAAGTCTAGTACACTTACAAAACTACTGAGGAGTTGGCTAGTTTTATCAATTTTATAGTAATTAGATAATTACAGGAAACCCAGCTTTATTTCTTATCCAAAATCAGACTTGAAAGCCTGTGCAGGACTTTGTGAATCAGTCAAATGATTTGGAAGTTTACCAGTTACTTAATTATTTTGAGCCCATTTTTCCTGTCATGTACACACTCATTTTTTTTTTAAAGATAGTAAAAAAACCTTGTGACAAAGATTTCTTGAGCATAGAAACCAAGAAATTACTTTGTTTTGGTTAATAAAACAAAATCAAACCAAACCAAAAAAATAAACCAAAAAAAAAAAGCAAAAACCCTCAACAAAACACCTTTTATTCTCTTTCCTCTGTTCTTTGTCTTTGTAGCTTATGTATATTGACTTTAACTTTGTGCACATTTCCTTGTGCACATTTCTCTGTTCTCTGCATTCCTTTTGGTAGTATGAACTTATGGCTTTGTTCTAGTCCTGTTTTATTTTAAACCCTATGGAGAGTTATCTAGCCACAGTATTCTGAAATATTAAAGTAGTTCACATTTATCAGGTCTTAAAAACAGGCTTTGAAAATCTAGTCTAAAGACTGAAATATTATTTCACAGCCAAACTGACAAACGGCTTTTCCCAATGGAGCCTTGTAAATATTAAAAGATTCAGCCTCCACTGGAAAACATGTATGCATGTAAAACACAGCCAAGTTACTCCAGTTGTTAGGATTATAAGCAGTATTAAAGTTTATGTTTAGTGTGGAGATAGTCTTCCAATTAAGACAGAGAAAATTTGAAAGGCATTTTGAACACATATGTGAATGCCTATATACTTTTGCAATCTTTGCATATGTATCCAAACATTAAAAAATCATGCACAAAGGTATTATTTTCCACTTTGTATTGTAGATATATAGAGGGATCATAGAATCATAGAACCATTTCTTTGGAAAAGAGCTCAAAGGTCAAGTCTAACAGATAGCACAGCACAGCCAAATCCACTACTAAACTATTTCTTGCAATGTTCCATCTACATATCTTTTAAATACCTTCAGGCTTATCACTAGTGAGCTTAGTTTGATCCCTTTCCTGCTTCAAATCAACGAATCTTGCTCAAAATTCCCTTTCCCCCTTTGAAACAGGTGTACTCTGTCTGTTACCAGCAGGCTTGGTGTCAAGTAAACTGACTCATGATCAAAGAACCCAAAATTCTGCCAGTGACACCAGGCTCAGAGGCAAGTACTGATTTGCTGGGTCTCTGCTTCCTGTGACTGGAAGTAGAGCACTACTCTCCTTTAACCAGTAGTACCAAGACCCTGAAATCTCTCTTGGATTGCCCTTGGATTTCNCACAAGAAACCACATGAAAATGCAGTCACACATAACAAAAATACACATGCCAACACCCCCCAAAAAAAAAAAAAAAAAAAAAAAGAACAATAATCTGAGGGCTGAACCTGGGTAGGAACATTTCTCTTCAGATCTTTAACCCAGGCCTCAGGGAGTCAGCACACTTCCCTATGAAATCGATCCCCTTAGCATACTGGGCCTTCTGTCCTCTTGAGAAGGGAGTCTCCTGGCATCCTGAAAGTAATTTTTCCATTCTTTTTTTTTTTTTTTTCTTTGACTCCTTTTTTCTCTACAGTCACTTGTCCAAAATTACTTGAAATTTCAGAGAAGGAAACTACTCTTTGCATTCATCACATTCTTTTCTTGCTTCTTCCTCTTTGCACCCAGGTTTTGGATGCTGTGTAATCTTTTGGAGGCAGGATGTTAAGCAAATTGTGTCATTTCCCATTGATATCAGACTAGGACTACTCAAAGGTCATTCAGGCTCTCAGATGGGGCGTTATAAAGATGAAGGTGATGGATTATATTAAACATATTTTTGTTGGCCTCTAGAAACACCTACTAGGCTGCTAATCTTTTTCTTTCAAACTCCAAAGAAATGTATAAGCAAGTGCAAATCAAGATTAGAAATGTCTCAGTTTAATCACTTTTTTTTTTTTTTCTTTTCTCATATTGGTCTGGGTTGTTAGAGGTTTTTTTGTCTGCTGGATTACGTGTTTGATTCTGCCCTGCATGCCTTATGTTGAAGTTTTATGGCAGAAACTTTCACTTTTTATTTTCAGGAGTGACAGGGGGAGGACTGGGACATCACACTGTAAAAGTGAGCATTCCACAGGTGCTAAGTGCCCTTTGACATCATTGAATGGATATGATTAAAGAACATATGCTATACTTTTCATCCCACAACCTTCTACCACCTGGCTGAGCACACCCTAATTCACAACACAGAAGGACTTTCTCTGAAGCAGCTCACATAATTTATGATAGCTGCACACAGCAAATGTAGTTGGGCAAAGCTGGTTTTGACAGCCAGTGAGATCCAGTCACTGCACAGGTGACTGAGCAAAGCAGCAGAGCCCTTAACTTTCTGCATATGGTACCATCTAGTTGGACACATTCACGGACTGGGTGTTGGAGCTTATATACATGTAGGAGAGTGAACAATCTTGTCTTGGAACTGTGATCATCTGCTTCTTTTGATATGAACCAAAGGCTTTGTAAGATTATTAATAAAAAACTATAGACTCCTAGAAGGGGTGTTTCTGTCCTGAGATCTCTCTTATTTAATAAGCATTTCAAAGAGTACTATATTTATTTTGTTTCAGGTCAGAATAGCTTTTATATCCACAGAAATTTGGGTACTTTCCTTGAGCTAGAGAGGGAAAAAATGCATCTCCTGGTGAACCACAGGAAGCAATATTAGTTAGTACAGGAGTTTAAACATGAAGGAACTGCTCTAAAGACCTGCCTGAGGAAGACTTCCTGTCTTCCATCAAATCTCATCCTCTGGAGCCTGATTTAAACAGATTACCAGGCTTTTATGTCTTCTATTCCTTCTGACACCCTCACAGCTATCCTAAAGTGAAAGTGAGGGCAAGAGTCACACACGTGGAACATTGTTTGAAGGGCAAGGTAATCTGCGGATTTTCATTTCCTCATTCACTTAAATTGAGGCTCTACTGTTCTCCGAGAACTTCAGTGCCTGTGTTGCCAAAAAGCACATACCAGAGCACATCTCCGTTACACAAGTGTTAAAAAAGCACACTTACATAATAATTAGATTTTGTCTTTGTTAAATTTATTGATATTCAACAAAATATTTCTTGGCCTGTGACCACTGTAATCAGTACTTTTGAAAGTTAACTTTTCTACTCAAGACTCACCCTCTTCACTCTGTTGTGAAACTCTATATTAACTTTTACAGTTTTAAAAAACAAGGTAAATTTTTCTAATCAGTGCCATTGCAATCCTATTACTCTCAAAGCATATTTCTTTCCAATTGTTTGAAGCATATAGAATCGTTCCTTCTTCCAGTTCCAGTGATATTAAATATCCTCCCTCCCCAGCCGAGACAGTCACAAGATAGATTTCAGAGAATTAAAATAAACACACCCAAGAATTAATAACTAATTAAAAAAATTCTGGTTCTGCTAACCCCAACCTCTTTATAGGAAAAACTGTTTCTTTGAATATCTTTGTATAGCAAAAACATCTAACATTAAAATGTGCCCATTATACAAGAAGAAAGAGAAGGTAAACTCTATGTCTTCTTGCAAGATAGTAACTGGGATTTTTTTATTTTTTCATTTCAAGAGTATGTACTTAAATGTCATGTTCCTAAATCTTTTTATACAAATGCTTGTTGTTAGGAGTTTTTCAGTGATTTCAGGTTCTTCATACATAAAGTGGGCAAGGGAGAAGGGGAATATGGATGTGGAATATCCATATGGTTGTATTCCCTGAGCAGATATACAAAAGTACTACATCAGGCTAATGAGTGTGGAAGTTTAACATCTCTGAATTCCTCCAAAATTCACATCTGAAGCTTTTTTTATGCCTTTTGGTTTCTTTTAATTGTGTTGTCTACAACTAAATAAAGATATACATTAATCCAATCCTTTATTGAATAACAATTTAGCTATCCATGGATTATTCTAGATATTGGGGTGGGGAAGGAAAGAGCTTTTTTCTACTGATGTATTAGCAGAATAGTGAATTCCAAATTTTTTCCTATATTAAAGTTATAGGGGAGAAAATATCTTGTAAACTAATATTTACATGAAGTTTAACACTTCACAATTTTATGGGACTTAAGAAGGTTATTTGGACCTTTGAGAGAGATCAAAATGCACATGCCATGAGGAGAAAAATTCTGGTTGAAAAATGGAGCTTAACTTCATTCTGTAAGTGTGACAACTTACAAAACTTAAAAGTGTTTGTTAGAAATGAGAAAAATATCTTTTTTATCATGGGAATTATTTCAGTTTAGGAAATAGCATATCTATTGGGTGTTAAGTATCTTGCCCTAAAACACTAGTAAGTTTGTGACATTTGTATTCAACTGATATTCATGAATAGCAAGACAGACTAAGCAAGTCTTCCAATGTTTTTGATAATGTATTCTCAGTGGAAAAGTGTAATCATTGTGCAATGAAAACTAATACAAGAGAAAAAACCTACATCTGACAGCCTGAATAATATGCTTATTCACAGAAAGCATCTTTAAGATATCCTTCACAGATCATTAGCTTCACGGGATTAGGAATGAGCCTGCATAGATTTAGCTATGATCCCTCTCCTCAGGATATTGTAACAGGTATGAAACCCTTTCCAGGCCATATGGTGACAGAGAGCAGCACTCTTTCCCAGGGGCCTTGTCAAACTTAGCCACAATCTATTGTCAGGCACAGTTGGTGAAACCTGATTCTCACTTAGTTTAGTGAAACAGAAGTCCCCTTAAAGATAGTATCAAGAGGACAGTGATCACACCAAATGACTTGCATTCTGTCAGTCTGCCACTTTTCTCACATAATCCCATATGTGATTACAACACCATATATATGCCTCACTTTTTTCCTGCTAAAAATAATTCATATTTATGACTAAATATATGTGCATACTGGTATCTATTATAAAATTCATAACCCTTTTCACAATTGGCTAGGTCCATATGTACAACTCCAGTACAACTAAGCAGCTGGAAAACAAAATGCTAATATGATCCAGAATTATTTCTGTGTTTTGCAGAAAGTTTAATAAATATCCCCATAATTTTTCCATCAGAAATTTGGATTATTCCATCCTGTAAAATTAATTTTAAATTCTTTATGAGAATATACACATTCTGTATATTTCATATTATATGCAGTTATATAGAAGATATTTTTATGATGCTTTTTAAAGCAAATAGAATGGTTGAATCGTAACATTAAAAATAATTCATATAAATAGTTTCTTCCTAAATTGTGGGGGGATTGGTTGGGCACAAGAGTTTTATTTGATGGAATACTATTTTTTCTCCTGAAAGACTGCTGATGGACTTACATAGTACACAAACCTCAGTCAAGTGAAGTGTTTTAGGCTATGTTTTGTCTACTGCTTACAAGTCCAACACAAATTGACTTTCATAATCCCCATGTGCTGCCCTGAGGTATTGTTCACATCCAGCATACAGAGAACAAGCCAAAGCAGACAAAACTTTCTCTCACCAGTCGTTCACTCCACCATACTGACAGCAGCAACAAAATACAGAAAGGCATGACAAATACTTAAATCCAGCTAAAATTAATCAGGAGCTCAATTAGGCAGAAAGTAATTACTGAACCTGTAATTTGACTACCACACAGTAGCAGATGTTCCTACTCTTGCATATAGTGCCATGGGACCTTTAATTAGCTGAAAATAGCCTCGTATTTAGAATTCACTTCCCATTCTATTGGTCTGTAATGCTTTTGGTTTATTGAACTGTGGGGCCCATGTGTTTTCTTCTGCTGCAAGATATTGGGGAAACTCTAGTGCATGCTGTTAAACATATTTTAGCTTCAGTTACCACATTTTTGCAGAATTAGGCTTACGTAATTATTTACTGTGGCACAGTTTATATGAGTTATCAAAAAGCTAGACATAAAAAGGATCCTTTTGAAAAACACATCATTCCTTTTTTTATAAAACTACAGTTTTAGATGTCACCCTGGAGAATGCACATCTTCCACCACATCCTCCATATCTTCTGGCTGAGGCAGAAATTCAATGAAGATTCACAAAGAAACATCAGCAGCTAAATCACTGACCCTTTTTTTCAGTATGACAGTTTCCCAAGGAAAATTTCTGTCTGCACTGAAGAAACAAGTTTTTATTTTGCTGTGTCCCACAAGCTCTCTTACTGCAATGGTGTAACTTAAAGTGCCATATCAAACTAAATACCTTAAAATAAAATAAAACACTATTTCAATAAATATGGGTAGGGGATTTTCTCTTATTTACCTGATTTTCTGTAGAAAATAAAGTCGTGTGTTCACTAAATCATATCTCTGTTGCCATGGAAATTGTGGAGATTTTACACCTTGGCATTTTGACTTCATTTCTGGATCATATAGGAAAAGGAGCTAGTACAGGACAAGTTGGGCTAAGAGGGTAACACAATGATTTAAACAAAAACATCTCTCATAATTAAACCAAGATGTCAAGGATATTCATGGCAAACACAGAAAAAAAGTAAGCTGATTTCAATGGAAATATGAAGCACTATAATATAAGAAGGTTTTTATATCTATCTTAGGCCTTGAAAATATTATAAATTGTACAAAAGAAACCCCCACTTTTTTCTGATTAAAAGCTTAGTAATATTACCTAATCATATTTTATCATATTGACAGAGCATGGAAGAGTCTCCAAAGCAGGTTAAACCCATCTTTCAATGGATTAATACTCAGCTAGTTTTATCCCAACACAATGTTAACAGTTTGATTGTTTTGCAGAGTGAATTTTGCAGGAGAATTCTACTCCTAAGATCTACATTAGAAAACAAAGCAAATGTTAAATTTGTGTTTTGATATTTATTCAGCCATAATTCAACCAAATGACATTATCACAGTAATGTTCTAATACTAAAAGAGCATAAAGTAGAAATGTGTTCAAAATCATCAGCAATTATTTGAATTATCAAATATTGAAAGTGTTGCCATGAAATCTCTTTTATTCCTTCATTTAAAATAGATTTTGGCAAATGAAAATAGCAAATTTCTTTTTGAAAAGAATGCATGTGTGCCATTGGCAGAGATCAAATGAAACTGTGATTATAAGTAGGGAGGAGATCTTATTATCTGGGTTAATCATTCATGCTATGAAAAGGCTTCTGTACTATGAGTGGCAAGGACATTGAACAGACCCCAAAGAACTATTCTACTGAGGTTTATTTCTCACATTGACTATATGCTCATTAGTGGACATGTATTTCAGTAGCACTGTCCAACTTTTCTCCAGAGTTGCCTCAATTTACAAAGTATGGAAAATAAGAATCTTTTGTTATGTTCTTGAACCAAGTCCCACATGGGGCAGAGGGAGGGAAGCTAGACATGTATGGTCAAAATCTGATGCCCAACAAAATCATGGGGAATTGCAGATGACATTGGAAGTTAGGCTGTATTGTGAACTGTGGTATGCATGGTGTGGGGGTTGTGTTACTCAAGAATCAGTGGCAGTATTTATACTGGGGCAGAATATAATGACTTTTCTTCATTTGATTTCGGTATTTTTACCATTATTGTCAAGTTGAGATACATGACACTGCTCACCATACTGCATGAAAAGACATTTCAGTAATGTTGAAGTCTATGGTAGATCCACAGGAGTTATTTTGATCTTTATAAAACGGAAAAAAATGAAGGCTATAAGGAAATATTTTAAATATGAAGAAGAACACAAGCTACAGCACCAAAGAAAGAAGACATCACTTACATTGATGTCATCGTCCAGTTGTCCACTGTATAGAAAAAAGGGTATAACATCTGCTAATTTAGTGGAGGTTTATACATGTCCAAAAGAGGGAAGACCCTCGAGACACGGTGCCCTACAACAATATTACAAAAAGGAAGTGTGTATTCTGGCTTACAATCTGAAGTACATCAATCCACTTATCATAAGATTACGCAATGTCACTGAATGAATGTGCATGACAGTACTCCTAACCCAGTCCTGCTAGCCACCTCTGTGCAATTAGATTGCATGTGATCTATGGAGGTTATCCAGTCTAATAAGAGTAATAATATCCAATTAGAAACAGTGATAGATAAATGTCTTAAACCAATCTTTTTGAACAAATCCTAGAAGCAGAAGCGCCTCTAAAATCCTGGAAACTATTTACAGGAACACTAAGCACAAGAAAATTTTCAGGAGTAGTCAGCATGGCTTTACCAATGGGAAGTCATTCTTGACCAATTTGACAAACTTCTATGATGAAGTGACTGCCCTTGTGGATACAGAAAAGCAGTGGATCACTGAAGTGGCTTTTGACACTGTCTCATGTAAGATACTCAAAAACAAGGTCTTGATGTACAGGTCAGTTAAGACAAGACAGAGGTAGGTTGAAAATTGATTGAATATCTTGGCCCAGAGACTGATGATCAATGTCTCAATGTCTAGTCTCAACGTCAAGGTCAATAACTAGTGGTGTACCCCAGGATTCAATACTGATTCAGTCCTGTTTAATATCTTCATTAATGACCTGATGATGGAAAAAAGTGTGTCCTGAGTAAAAGTACAGAAAACACAAAGTGGAAAGAAATGGCTGATGCTCCAGAGGTTTGTGCTTCCAACTATGGCAGAGGGAGAAATGGCCTGTAGAAACCTAATGTGGTTTAATGAGGATAAATGCAAAGTCCTGCACCAAGAGAGGGACAAACCCAGTCACCTTGGTATGCTGGGGGTCACCCAGCTGGAAAACAGCTGGGCAGAAAATGGCATGGAATTCCTGGTAGACACCAAGGTGAACATGAGCAAGCAATGTGCCTTTGCTGCATAGAAGGACAGTGGCTAGGCTGCATTAAGCAGAGTATTGTCAGCAGATTGAAGAGGTTGATCCTTTTTCCCTACTCAAAGTTAGAGAAGCCACATCTGGAGTACTGTGTCCTGGGCTGATACTGTGTCTTCAGTACAAAAGGGAGATGGAGCTACTGGGACTCCCAAAAAATGACCAATAAGATTATTAAAGGGCTAGAGCACCTCCTATAGAAGGAAAGGCTGTGAGATCTAGGACTGTTCAGCCTGAAGAACAAGAGTTTCAGGGAGATCTTACCATTGTATATAAGTACTCAGAGTGCAAAGAAAGAGTCAAGCTCTTTTCAGTGGCATGCTGTAATCAGACAAGGGGCACAGGGCATGAACTGAAACAGAGGTTCCCCCTGAACATCAGGAAACAATTTTTAATTTTTAGGCTGGACAAGCACTGAAACAGGTATCTCAGAGAGGTCGTGGAGTCTCCAGCCATGGAGATATTAAAAAATAATTTGAACTCAATCCTGATTAACGTTCTATAGGGAGGGGACTCCGTTAGAGCAGGAAGGTTGGATCAGATAACCTTCAGTTGTCCCTTCCAACCTTACCCATTCCATGATCCTGTGAAATCCAGATATTTTAAGCTCTCTTTATATGCCATATAGTCCAGCTCCTCAATTATCCTGGTGTCTCTTCTCTGGACTCGCTCCATTGTGTCAGTGCTTTTATACTAGGGAACACAAATCTGGACAGATGACAGCACTTAGAAGTAATAAATCAAGGTTAAGAATCACTTCTCTCAACATACACTGGATATTCTTGCCTACAGAGTGCGTTTGCCAAAAGTGTTTTCCTTGGAAATTTGGTTGCTCGCTCCTCCATTCTGTGTGAACACAAAAATGCATGGTGAAAGAAATTTTATCTTAATTTATAGAAATTAAGTTCCCAATTATCAAGGCCCAAATTATTCTTATGTAATGTATAAAAAAAAATTGGAATGGTCAATTTTCAAATATAACATGAAAATTATTTTTCTTGTGGAAAAGAGGATCTTGCTACATCTGATTTTGTCAAGATTTTTTTCTGAATTGTAAAATTCCATTTTAAACCCTCCTGTACAGAATTGTTTTATTTTTGTCTACGTAAATTATTTTATTTTTGCCTAGAAAAAGGAGCTCAAATGCCTGTAAGCCTGTCTTTCAAGGCATGATTTTCAGTTTTTAGAAGCGTTTCTGATATCACTCAAAAGAGAAAGAGGAAAGGTCATCACTGGTGTTACTGCAGACATAAGCTTATCAGTGGGAATGGACAGAACCTGTCTGCCCCTCTCTTGATAATGTTTACCACTCCACTGCAGAGTCTGTAAGTGTTACCAACTCAGCATTGTCCTTTTCCTTCATAGAACTCTGAAAGCAGGAAATGAACACAAGTGTGGCCTAAGCTGCTGATGATTTGCATTCTTCAGCACACATGAAAGTGTTTTGTTTTGTAAGGTACTCCATCCACCTTCATCCTTATTTCTGTGCACAGGAAAAACTGCAGGAGGACAAGACTTCACAGACCTGACCACCTTATGCCCACACTGGTGGCTTAAACCAGATACAAGAAGCAATCCAACACCAGAGAAAGCCAGGACATGGAGAAAATATGATGTAGACTAAGTGTGCATGTGTTATACCTCAAAACTCATGGTTAAGTTTGCTCTAGCAACCACAAATAAGCATTTAAGTAGTCACTTAGTGCTGGCAGGGAGCAGATGTTATCCTTTAAATAAGAATTTTCTTTTAACAGCCAGATTTCCTCTGAAAGAAGATTTGAGATAACATCAGAGACCATTCAAATTATTTTCAGTATGTTGCTGCAGCATATCACCAGAAGTACTTTTAAAACATTTGTGCAGCCACAAAGAAGCAGTTTATCGTATATTACTATCCAAACTGAAGCAATTAAATTGTCAAGCATTCATGCCCACCCAAATTTACAATTCATCTATCATTAAAAAGATACAATCATCCAAAAGCCATTTAATGGACTTACTCCTTCTTTGATTTGTGAACTTGCATTATGTCTTATGAGATGTTCATAGGCAATAAACAATGAGGATTTCATTCACAGACATCAGGTCACAGTATCATTTTTTCACAAAATTATTTTCTTACATGTGTTCCTCAAGCACAAGAATAGCCTGATTCTAGTATTGAAATCTCTCCCTTCTGCTGTTTTTCTAACAAATGGACTAAAATAGGCAAGGATAGATTTTTGCGATTTCGTGAAAAAATCTTACAACATAAATCTTTTTACATCTTATGAAGTATACAAAACAAGTAAAAGTTTTCAAGTCCAACCTTGATCCTACGGTCAAGACATTTGTGAAACTCATTTAAAAGTGCCAGTCGAGTTTTATTTTTCAAAGCGTCTGTATATATGCAGTTACATATATGAGAAAATTCATCAGAGTTGTGTTCAATTCAATGAAAATACATATACTGAGATAGGCAGTAAATATTTGGTTCATATTGAACAATTCAACTGTCTCCACTTACTAGGTCGACAAATTTATTTTGTGGATCCATGGTAGATATGCCCTCATCTGATTCTTATACTTCTGCTTAAGTCTCTTGAGTTTGAGAAATATCATTCAGGTCAATTAGATGAAGGGGAATCAAAAGAACTGTTTGGTGGCTAGGACAAGATACATGGAATAAATGTATCCATAGATAACAAAAAAAAAAAACAAAACCAGAAAGAAAAAAAGAAGAAGACAAAATAGACTATTTCATTCTAGACATTAAAACCTTGCTGCTCACCTGGATTCTCAATTTTGGTCCTTAACTCAGAAACTGATTAGGGGAATATGATAATTCAGGAAATTAAGCAACACATGCAGACTAGATTCACAGCAGGCATTTTTTCCAATACAGCAACTGGCACAGCTGGTCTCCAAGTGCAAGTAGTGGCACAGCACTAGGTCCTCCACTTCAAAATCACTCCCCAGTATATCAGGCATTTCATGCACTCCAGTCATGAAAGGGAAAAACAACCAACAAAAAACAGAATTCTTGCACACCATGTATTTTTTTCAGTTGTCTGTTCAAGAGAATGAGAAATTGCTAAAAAAAATGTGTCTTTAAAATAATGCTTTTTACAAGCTGTTAAAAAAATGTAGGCACGGTGTATTCTGACCAAGGTGACCTATAGTTTGGACCTTGAATACTTAGAAGTTGTTCACAGAGTATAACATAAGTTATAAAACTTCAGAGGGCAAACAAACAGATTAATATAGAAGAGTGGCTGTGTGGGTATTAATACCAAGTTTAGCTTCTGTCTAATGTCATGAATGATGTGTATGTCAGTATAGTTCAAAAGACTCTTTGTGTAAGTAACAAAAACGTGTGTCTTCTCCCAATGACATGGCACTTTTCAAATGTTATTTTACATTCCACAGTTTATACAGCACCCCAGCCAGTGCCAGAAGATGGAGATGTTACGAATAATTCTGTGCAGAAATGTTTACATAAACTTTGCAGTGGTGTGCAGTTGAGGACTATGACAAGTTTTACTTCTGTAGATATATATAACTTACATGGAATTTTTTCACAGAATCAAATGTAACAATTTTTTCATCACTTTTCTAAGAGCAAAAGAACAGCCAATAAACTTAAGGGATGCTGCTGTTGGATGGAAAGTCTAACGACTTCTAAGACAAAATACTAGATTATGCATATTGGTTTTCTCCCAAAAGGGTGATCCTGGTTCCTCAGAGAGATAATGTGAACAGTGAACAATTCTGTGTTGGATTTCTTCTTTCTCTACACATTTAAATTTCATCATACTTGAAGAACATAGTAATTCTATGTCTGGAATATCAGCATATCCCTATAAAATTTAGAAATGTAAACAATCTATTATTGTCTCCATTTGTCTTGACTTTGGCAATGGAGTGGCCATTGAGTTTTGGACCTCCTTCACTTCAGAAATCCCATTTCTTATTGAATTGCATTATTTTCTTTAGAAATCTTTCCAGTTCTAAGGCTATAATTCAGAAAATATTTTCCTGCAAAATATTTGTTAGGTGCTTAGGACAAACCAAAGTGTTACTTTGCCATTACATGTAATGATAACTGTGCATAGTAATAAATGAGCACTCAGGGCTTAACTCTTTCTGTGGCTGTTGTATATAAATGAAATCCAGTATAACAGCATTTAAAAATATGGCAATTGCTTTTCTCTAAATGTGAAGTATGCTTCAGAGACTATCTATAGAGGGTATGGTCATTCAGTATTCTCAGTGTGTGCTGAGCTGAGCTGAACTGTATGAATTGAGCTAAAAGTTGTCTAGATCTCTCCATTAAAAATCAAAGTCAGTTGACTTGGTACAGGTCTCCAGTTCTGACAAACA
This sequence comes from Polioptila caerulea, assembly GCA_013397295.1. Classification (NCBI taxonomy): domain Eukaryota; kingdom Metazoa; phylum Chordata; class Aves; order Passeriformes; family Certhiidae; genus Polioptila; species Polioptila caerulea. The sequence continues at coordinate 425,662 of VYXF01003852.1, read as the reverse complement.
TACTTGCTCTCTAGGGATATGGGGAAGATGGTGACCACAGAGTCAGAGCAAAACCATGTCTCTGAAAAAGAGTTGCAGGCTGGAGTTTGCCTCCTAAAAACAGAGGTGAGACATAGGTCTCACTGCAGGCACTGCACCACATCATCTTTCTTCACAAACCAAAGGAGCAAAAACAGATGGAGAAACATCCAGATCTGGGAAGCCACATGATGTCATGTGCCAAACTGCTTGGTTCACTGCAATTATGGCAAGACTTAGAAAATTCTAGACTACATGGGAAATATTAAAATTAAAACACAGAAGCAATTAGCAATTATGAAATTAGATATACACAGGGTTTTGCAAGAGGAATAAGAGAGCATTTTGAGTAATAATTTTGGTTAGACAAACCAATAGATGAGATGACTCTTCAGTTCTGTCTTTCCTTAGTCCAAATCCAGGAGAGAGGTAAGTGATGTATTACAGCCTCTCGAAAACTGTCAACAGACATCATTCAAATTTTCCTTCAGCATAGTTTACATGCGTCTTCCCTTTACTATAACTTCAACTAAACACAATATGAAGTTCGTTATTAAATGTGGTATTTGTACGTCTTAGTTTCTCTCAGTATCTGGCTCTAATGAAAAACAGTTTATTAAATGTAGATTAGGATAAGGCTTTTTTTAATATTACTATATAAAAATACAAAGACGCTGAGAAAAACGGAAGATTTTCAGTGTTAGCTGCCAGTGGCAGATTAAGGTTGCAAACTTGATGTCACTGAATCAATGACAGCTTTTTGGAGTTTTCAGTGAGAAGAGGGTAAGACTCTTACACTTGTTTTAGTAGTTTAACAATATTAGAGACTTAGCACTTTCTAGCTTTACTTCTGATGTTTATCTGTGTTCTACATAAACATCCTTTAAAAAGTCTACTTATCAAGCCTTAGCAAGAATCATTCCTTCAAATTATGTGAATTAGTTTAATTTATTTACTTGTCCTTTTTTTTCTTACAGAGGCGTGTTCAGATCCTGGCTATCTGGAATTAATTTTTTAAATCTGGAATTTATTTTTTTTAGGAAATTTACCAATGAAAAGTAAGTTTTTTTCTTTGCCTAAAATATCTTCATAAGTATGTGTGTGGATGGAAAAAAATCGTGATTTTCATTCGCTTCTTCCTTGCTTGCCTTTAGAAAGAATGACTGGGGAAAAAAATCATAGGAAGCATGCCCTGATATTATACAACCAGGACTTCAGTCTCAGAATTAATTTTCCTATGTTTTCTAGTTTTTCTTTGTTAAGGGAGTAGCTCACCAGAAAGACATATGACCTCTGAAAAATACAGCATGTGGATAACTGGCTCAAAAATCACAATACTTTTCTGACTGAAAAATCAATAATGGCTTATAAACAGACTTTTGATCGGATGAGGGTGTGGTGTTTGTTTTTTTTTAAGCAAGAAAACAGAAAAAGTGGATTTATGGAAGAAATACCTTTCATCTGAGAAATGGGGAAAATCCTCATAATGAAAAGAGTTATTTCATTTGATAAAGAATGTCTTTGTACAAAACAATATTTTTAGCAAAGAATTTTTAAAAAAGCAAGAAATTTCATAAACTGTCTTTTGAATTATAAATGACAAACCTTTTAATAACAAATTACAGATCTCTGTTTTGTTGGGTTTTTTTCCTTTTTTTTACCAATGCCAGTTCACAAGAGTATCCAAAAGCATTGTGAAGATCTGCTATGACTTTGCTGTGCAATATATAGCAAAAGGTAATTCCCTTTGCCAAAGAAAGGGAAGAAAAGAAAAATATTTAAGAAAGAGCTCACTGTGCAGCATACAGGAGAGACAAGGAGGAAGTAAAAAGGTTGGTAAAGGAAGAAAGAGATAATTCCTACAAATATTGTTAGAAAGAGAAACATGATTATGTGAGCTGAAGAATAATATGGAGCCAAATGGAACATGTTAACAAAGATCAACAGTGGCGGCAACTGAAAGCACTTGGTGAAGGGTTGATAGTTTTCCCAATCTTCAGTTCCTAGACCGAATGACCCAGAGGTTCTGGTCCTGTGCTGGTCAGGGAAAGATTAACCAGAGCCAGTTGATAGACTGGCCGTGCACGCACGTTAAGTGAGCTGAGAAGGAGCTAGCCCTCATTGTAGCCCATCTAACATACTCTAATCAGGTTTACCCTTTACAGTTAACCAAGTATTTACTTCCTGGTCCAGTCTTCTACAGATGTAGACTTCTAACTTGCTTTATGACATCATGAACCGAGCAATTCAGCTTAATAAAAGCAGCCTTGGTCAAATTTTTGTCTGAGGTTTTCAGGTGTAGTGGAGAAGACAACAGAGACCCAGAGAGAAGGGAGTAATAAAGGAGCCATTAAGCGAGAGAATACCAGCAGAAAAGTTTTCTTACTATGCCAAAAGATTCTTTTTGTAAGATAAGAATTATTATTACTATATAATGGACTAGACTTCTTTTCTTTAAGAAGAAAATAGACTTTCTGGTGAGAGCTTTTAGAGACTCCTGGGTTTCAACATCATACTTATGTTGTATCACACTTTATTATATTAGTACATTTGAAAAGGCACAATGAGCCATGTACTGAAGTGTACTCTACCCCTTCAGTTAGACCTACAACAGCATAGAAATTAGTGTGATTTTCCTATATGTGTTATTGTTTAGGCGGTTGGCAATTGGGCATATTTTGTAGAGGAAAAATGTTTTATCTGGCACAGCTGTTAATATAAAGCATAAAGGTAGCACAAATCATAACTTTAATTTTACGCTGAGGAGGAAAAAGATATTTAAGGTTTATATCAGGCAACACCAGGGCAAGTGAAGTGTAGTTTTACTCCATCTCACTTGACAGCCTTTGAAATCAGAAGCTGTGTATTTAGATAATGAGGCATATCACCAATTGCAATGAAGCCTTTCTTGCTGCAACTTCGTACAGATATAATTGTGCCACAAAGGTATGCTCTAATTATGCTAATCATGATGCCTTGGCATTCACTCAGAGGAGTCACTCTGTATTCATCGACTGCAAGAAAAGTGTCAGAGCAGCATGCTGCTACTTGGCTACTTCCTTAATAGCCCACCAGCTTCTGTCAAAAGCTGAGTGTCCTGTTCCCAATGCAGTTTGTCTAATATGAGTTCTACAATTATTTTGTCAGTGTGATGGCTGAAGGGTGGTCTGCAAAGACCCTAGTGTTTTTCTAATTGTAGGTGGTATTTGGCAGGCTCTAGAACACTAGAGGCAGATATTGTAATTTTTATCAGATTTTAAAGCAAAAAAAAACCAGAAAGAATAAAAATTTTAATCAGGAAAGGACAGAAAACCCAGAAAACCTTATAATCTACTGCATATGAAAACTGCTGAGATTGGTTGTCTGCCATACAGTTGTGAAAAATATGCTTATAAATATTCATAAAGGTACTAAACTCTCTATAGTGAAATATCATTTCACCTGTCACAAAACAATGAAGTTCCTTAAAAAATTTGAGTATGATATTAAATAGGAAATTACATCTGTTACAGAATTTTAAAGCATAATATTCATAAGAGACAGGAGTACATTTTAGATCTTCCAGATAAAACACATTTAAATTAAAAGAAGGTAGTGATTTTCCAATATCTCAGTATTGTTTTCCAGCATTAGACACTTTAAAAGTCTAATTTATGTATTGCTGCATACCTATGCTGAGGATTAAAGCTCTTTTTAATGTGCTTCAAGAACTAATAACTTTTCCATAAAATCATATTACATTAAATCAGTAATATTTATAGATTTCATAAATCTCCCAGTATTTCATGTGAGGGAGTATTAATCTTCAATTTTTGTGACACAGCTTAATAAGCCTATCTTAACACAAGGCTGATTGTAAGTGTAAATTTTATAGTAGATTGAATATTCCCCCAGAAGTCTGAAATAAAACTAAAGTAACACTATGGAGAAAGGAAAACCTATGGAACCTAAGGAAATCCTATTTTCCTCCAATTTAGTGACTGCATGAGATCAGAAAATATCTGGAGAATGGTGAGAAGGAAAACAAAGTAAAATCTAAGCTACTCAGAATTGGCCACTTCATGAAGAAATATTTTCATCTTTTCATCCTCCCCCATTTTCACAAATGGAAAAAATTTAGTCCATCTCTTAATGAGGCTCCCTTCAGGAAGTGGAATTCATCCCTGAAATTTGGAGATATTGCCTGTCTCTCTCTGCTGCAAAAAAAGGAAGTTTTTTGTGAATGGTGGCTCAACTACTTTTCTGACTTCCGTCTAGACTGCAGAATTCACAAATATTTTTGTAAAGTTGTAAAGGTTGGATGAAAATTCAGCTGGATACAGAGGATTTTATGAACTTTTGGTTTCATTCAAGTTTTTTTTTTGGAAGAGTCAAAAGACTTCCAAACTGACTTCCAACACAACTTACATGAGACAAAAAGCATATCAATCCTCTTCATTCAGCTGAATTTTCATCAAACCTTTAAAAGATTACAAAAAACCCTTATAGAAATGTGGCTATATTTATCTTTAAAAAGGAAGTCTTCATTATTTATATAAAAAATAAATTTTGGCCCAAATGAAGTTATATTTTTTTCCTTTAGTTTATGCAGATAAGTCAACTGTCAAGATAAATACTAAGAACACAGCAGAAAAATACGTTAATCCTCTACTTACTCATCTCTGCAAGAGATTTAAATAGAAATTTATTATGGATATTGCTAGATTCTGAACAGGAGCCAAAGTAATTCTATAAAAGTGTTCTCTCTACATATTAACTACCGTAAGCATGCAGAGATTCAATCCTATTTACTTTACTCTCAAAATCTGAGAGGATCCTGAGGGGTTTTTGTAGGTTTTTGGTTTTTTTACAAAAACATAGAATAGAATAAAATTGATCATGAATCATTTTGAGTAGTTGCTCTATTTAGTCATATGTCAGAGATATTTCTGTGAGAGTGTTTTAGAGATTTCAGTTTTCCATCATTGTTTAGCCTCTTACTTGATTGGATATTTTCAGTGTAAGAAGTAACCCCTAGTCAGGTAAAGAGTTTTTTAATATTTCATAGTCTCTCTTAGTTTTAACTTAACCATGGAACTATTTCAATGGCATGTATGGTGATATGCAAATTTTATGGTATCAAATACAGAAAAAATGTGAATATAGCAGCATAAATGACTGTTTTAATTAGTCAAAAATCACATTTTTTAGTCTAGGGGAAAAAATGAAGTTGGAATCAAATTCTAATCAATGAATTTGAGATTTTTCCATATAACCTGGAAAGAGTTATAATATGCTTTGACGTATATAATATCAAATTTTTAACATTACCAAACATAACCAGTTGGAGCATCATTACAGCAACCCCAAGATTATCCTGATATTAAGATCAGAGTTTGCTTGACCTCAAACAAAGAAAGAAAGAACAGAAGCCTCATACTATGTCACTAATGAACCTTTCATAATTTTTACTTAAGGGTTATGTCTAGTATAGAATAAATAAATAAGTAAAATTCATGGGTTTGCAAAGAAGAATTGTGCTTCTAAAATCAAAGTAAAAATCAAATCAGAAGTTAAAGATGTATAGTATTAAGAAAAAAAAAAAAAGAAAGAAAAAACCACATCCCAACAGATTTTACCACATTTCACATTAAAATTATGAGGAATAGTCCTTTCTATATTTCAGTATCTCTGATGCATTCAGACTAATGAAAAATAGATGTCTTGAGTTCTTCTTTAAGTCAGCCCAGTTCCATAAAAATATGCAAGTATCTTTTTTCTTGTATTATTTTTTGTTTACTGTTACAACTGGTCACTAGTATGAAGTTCACAAAGCCTTAGTTAATGTTGAAGGACATATTGCTTTCAAAGAGCAGAATTATTTGAGTGAATATTTGTAGAAGACCAAAGTACATCACCAAAATTAAATGTATTGTGTTCATTTAATTAAACATGTGAGCTAACATAGAGTCAATGGGATGCAATTGTCTCATCACATGCCAGTCCCAAAGCACTCTTACTTGGATTTACTGTATACCATGCTGTAGAATAGTTTTCTGCATTATTTTTCTAAACTGAGAGAAGTTGTACTGAGATTGCCAATAAACTATTATATTTATGAATTTCACCCATTTTGTCTGTACTTTCACTCAGCAATATTTTTACAAAGCTATCTCCCATTTTCTCTAAGGAATGTACAGTAAGAACAGTCACTGTACAGTCATTTTGGCTGCTACTTCATGTTTGTGGTAAATATAAGTGTGCATCACAAACCTATTACATGTACATTAATATATAAGTGCTGCAATAAACATGTAATGCCTTAAATAGATAATTTCTCCAGTAGAGCTTTGGGGTTTTTGACAACTCATAGATAACTTCAAAATGAAGGCTTATAAGACAAATATTCCATAATTTCCAAATTTTTTAAACATGTTACCTGTCTTTTTCTACAAATTCATCACATTGGTCTGGTGGTCATTGGTGTAAGTGAGCTAATCAAGGGTGTCAAGATTGGAGGCGCGCTGCGCTGCAGTGATCGTGCACTGGTGGAGCCTGCCATCCTGAGCATCTGGGTCAGGCCAAAAGTCAGGACCATGAACTTTAGAGAAGCAGAATTCCAGCAGGTCTTTAGGAAGGTAGTCAGTGGGGTTCCCTGGGAGATTGCCCTAAGGGACAAGGGAGTGGAACAGTGCTGGTAGATCTGTAAGGAAATCTTCCATAGAGTGCAAGAGCTGACTCTCCATGCACAAGAAGTTGGGCAAGGAAGGCAAGAGTCCAGTGTGGCTGAGCAGGGACCACTCTGTCAAACTAAAGAGGCAGAAGCATAGACAGCTGAGGCTTGGACAGGGGATCTGGGAAGGTTATAAAGATGAAATTCAGTTTTGTAGGGATGGGCTGAGGAAGGCCAAAGGCAAATCTGGAACTGAATCTGGCAAGAGATGCAGAGAATAACAGGAAAGGTTTCTACAGGTAAGTAAACCAGAAAAGAAAGGTCAAAGAAGGTGAATCCCCTCTGATAGCACCAGCAAACTGATAACAACAGATAAGCAGGAGACTAAGGAACCTATCAAACTTTTTATCATAATCTTCAATGACAACCTTTCTTCTCAGAACTCTTTAGTGAATATGTAACAGGATGGTGACTGGGGAAGCAAAGCCCCTCCCACTGTAACTAAAATTTGGGTTCACAACCACTTGAGAAATCTGAACTTACATAAGCCTCTGGGAACTGGCGAAAAGCATCCCAGAGCCCTGAGTGAATCCACTGATGTAGTTGCTGAGCCATCTCTCCTTTGAAAAGTTACGGCAATCAGGTGAAGTTCCAGGTGACTGGAAAAAGGGAGATATTCTACCCATTTAATTGGGGGTGGATTTAAAAGGGGGTGGAACAGATCCTCCTAGAAGCTGGGCTGAGGCTCATGGAGTACAAGAAAGTTATTCGAGACAGCCAGTTTCACCAGGGGAAGTCCTGCATGACCAACTCAGTGGCCCTCTATGATCTAGCAACTCCCATCAGTGGACGAGGGAAGGTTTACAGATGTCATTTATCTGGACTCTAAAACTTTTGACACTGTCCCCTACAACATCCTTCTCTAAGATGGAGAGAGCTTTATTCGATGAGTGGACTGTTAGATAGATAAGAAATTGGTTGTACAGCCCCATCCAGAGGGCGGTGGTCAATGGCTCAGAGTCCTGATGGACATCAGTGACAAATAGTGTCCCTCAGGAGTCTCTCATATCTTTGATAACATAGATGGAAGGATTCTTAGATAAAGGTATCTTTAGTGAATTGGCAGCAACACCAGGCTGAGTGGTGTGGTCAACACACCTCAACAACAAAATATCCACAGGAACAAGGTCCACTATCAATGCAGGCCGGGCATGAACAGACCCAGAGCAGCCCTTTGGGAGAAGGACTTGGGGGTGCTGGTGGGTGAGAGGCTGGACATGCCCCAGCCATGGCACTCCCAGCCCAGAGAGCCAAACGTGTCCTGGGCTGCATCCAGAGCCCCGTGGGCAGCAGGGCAGGGAGGGGATTCTGCCCCTCTGCTCTGCTCTGCTGAGACCCACCTGGAGCTCTGCACCCAGAGCTGGGATCCAGCACAGGAGGGGCAGGGACCTGTTGGAACAAGTCCAGAGGAGGCCACAAATATGATCAGAGGGATGGAGTACCTTTCCTACGAGGAAACGCTGAGAGAATTGCAATTGTTCAGCCTGGAGAAAAAAGGGAGAATTGGAAATGTTCAGCCTAAAAAAAAAGGGTTGGGGGGTGACCTAATTGTGGCCTTCCAGTACCTGAAGGGAATTTACAAGAAAGACATATGCAGAGGGACTTTATACAAGAGCATACAGTGACAGGACAGGGCTTCAAATTCAAAGAGAAAAGGTTTAGATTATGTATTAGGAAGAAATTCTTTACTGTGAAGGTGACAAGGTACTGGAATAGGTTGCCCAGAGTAGTTGTGGATGCCGCATCTTTGGAAATGCTCAAGACCAAGCTGGATGGAGCTCTGAGCAATCTGGTCTAGTGGAAGTCCAGAGGAAGAGAGTTGGAATAAGATAATCTTAATGTCCCTTCCAATCCAGGACATTCTATGATTCTATGATACATATCAGTGTTTCCGTACCTGAGGCCATTCTTCATCAAATGGCTGGCTAAAAAATTTGAAAATATTTGCCATCATAATCTCCTAATGCTCAGTGAGAGTCTCAAAGAAAAACTCATTCTATCTAGATCCACATTAATGTATCTTAACACATAGCTGTATATAGGCTGAACATTTCACCTGAAGTGGTTGCCTCTATGTTATCAAAACCAGAAGTTCATGTGTTTTTACTCTCACACTTCAAACTGAAGTGTTTGGAGGAATATGAAGGGATGCCCAAGGATATGTGTTCCAGGACAGCTGGATGTGGGAGCGCAAGCACTGCAAAGTCCCTTTATCCCTTTATTTAAGAGGACCCTGAGAGTGCTTGCTGCCTTGACCGTTTTAAATGAGGAAGATATAGAAAACAAAGATAGAAATTGGTATATCTGATGTTTAAAAAAATAAGCTTAACTTTGATTGAAGTATGTTAAAAAAGCTAATTTCAGTGTATTAATTTTTCATTTTACTTAGCCTAGCATCTAGTAGCCACAACTTGGGGAAAAAGGACACTGTTTTGCACATAATTATCAAGAATTTTATTTACAGTCCTATAAAAGAGCTTTTTGTTATCTGGCCTGTCAGTAAGACTAATTGTTGTGTTCCAACAACCAGGATGCTTACATATTATGAAGATGAGGAAATATTTTTAGTAAAGAATGAGGTTAAATGTAGTTTGCTTTCCAGGAAAAGAAGTCAGTCTAATTCTCTTTGGCTAAGTGTCCTCAAGTTTATCCCAGTCTGAGTGATGCTCTGTAAGAAGCTAGTGTTCAAAGTCTCTAGAGACTGAAAG
>VYXF01003852.1:406176-416202 GCA_013397295.1 Polioptila caerulea | reverse complement strand
CACATTCCCACTTCTCCATTCCAATTAAATATCATTCCTTATAGCATTCATTGAGCTAATCCTCAACAGCTTTCTCTAGAAGTTAACTGGTGATTGACATGTAACCTATTGCAGGTTCAATTCAACCTCTTTCACCTCTAGGTTTGAAATTATGACCTAAAATAAATGTCAGACATTTTTTAAAAAATACTGTGAACTTTTAAGGGCACAGAAATATTTTATTTTTCTTTTCTTGAAAATGTAACCCTACTTAAAAGACAAAAAGACTCCACTACTCTAGGTGTCTTGATAATTTGAAACTGCTAGGCTTATGCTACAACATGTCCTACATTTCAAGTTTCTGACAGTAACTCTGCCATTCTCAGAAACTCCAGTTAAGATCCTCCTTCCTATAACCTGGATGTGTAGATCAGAACATACATAATAAGCTGAATTTGTTGAAAATAAATTTTAAATATAATCTTCCAACCTGTAAATTCAGGCAGAAATTCTTTGGCTGTGGCTAAATCTAATTTAGTATAATGCATTTGAAAACAATTTCTAGCAAGCTCAGCTCCATGCTGTCTCTTATTGATTCCTGTGTCAGCAAGCATCTCTTACTTCCCATCCTCAGATTGGAACTGGAAGTCCCAGCCAAAAGGGGAAGTTTCCAATCCCTTTTGACTCTTCATGCAAACTCATTTGCAAGATTTTGCCAGGGTATGGGCAAAATTCCCCCTTTCTTTGAAATAAGAATAACTCTAGCTGTCTTAAACAAATGTGGATGTATTTTTTAACTGCAGATATTCAAATTTTAGCGTTTACAAAGTATAACAGCACTTTTTTTTTTTTTTACTGCCACATTAAAAAGAAGAATTTATTTTTTTATGATTACAGGATAATAAGCAAGGGTCCTGAAGTCCTATAATGCTTTTAGGGTTCATTAGATTGTGAACAAACATTGTCTTCAGTGTCACAGAATCTCAGCTCTTTTCTGCACACACCACCAAAGCTGGAGCAGACAGGAGCAGACTGTCTAACTTCATACCACAAATTGTGATGACTGAATGATCTTTGCTTGATGCCTAACACCACATAGGCTATCACAGCTATACATTTGCACAATGTGCAATTCAATTTACTGAACATGCATCCTGTACTTGAGACCTTGCTATAACCTTCTGTCTATTTCCAACCAGTGCCATCTTTTGCTGAGGAGAGGAAATCTCACATGTTTAGACACATTTCACCAGCCCTGGAACCATTGTCACAGAATTTCAAAGTTACCATGCAGTTATCTACTCCTGGCTTGTATGAGAAACAGAGATCTCAGGACACAGCTGCCACAGTTACTCAGGGAAATTCATCCCTTTTTGAGAAAATATTTGGGGCTTGAGAAACCAATGTAACAGAGGAGCCTCTTAGATGGCCAATAGGAAGTCCATAGATTTCTATTAGGGACTTTCAATGGAAAACTTTCCACATGAATTTAAAAGTTATTTTCATCTGCAACTCCATGACTTCAAATCACATCAGTTTAGCAAGTGTAGATCTGGAACTGTTGTCTGTTTCTAGACGTTGCTTAACATGCTTTTTAACAAGTGGACATAAAACTCTGTTTCTCTTCTAAGGTTATCCATATCCATCTGGTTTCAAATACATCATTCCTCTTTCTTTCACAGTTGTGTTTGTTCCATGTAAAGGCTTCCTAACATCTCCCTTGTTTGTTTCCCATTGCTCTGAAAGTGTGGGATTGACTCATCCACAGACACACACACACACACAAATACACACACATATACTTATACTTGCTTTTCATTGTGGTTTACTCTGGGAGAGCTTCTTTACAGCTTGGAAATTTTCAATGTCTTAGAAGAGTATCGATGGTATCTAGTACATGCTTTGGAGTACATGAGACAGAACCTATAGGGCTTGCAACTATAGTGTTAAAAAAGATGGAAAGCTACAAACTTAAAGAATATATGTGAGTCATAGACTATTTACAACACACCCTACCAGGTACACCCTGTATGCTTGTTGCATCGGTTGGTCTTACTTCATACCTGCTATTCCAAGAAAAATAAACTGACACATTTAAACAAGAGACTAAGTAAACAAAAGTCATGAAAGAGGAGAGCCAAAGCAATAGAGTAGATATGCTGCCCACACAGTCTCCTACTTGGACAGATATGAACTTCTATCAGTGTCAGCCAATCTTAGATTTGTGACCAAAGTATATTCTCTTAATAAATCTGTCTGAGTTTAAAAACAGCCTTTAAAAAGGAAATAAACAGCAACTATAAGCAGTGCAACTTCTTGACAATGTATCCCTTACTAGGACAGCTCACAGTAATGTTTTTCTAATTGTTTTCCACTGTTCAGGATTTTTATCCAGAGTAAGTGTTTTGAAAATGTCTTCCAATGATTAGCTCTAAATTACCGAAATACTTACATCCACTATAAGTCACAGGCTCAGTTCCCTGCCTTTCAAGCATTTCATTCCCACCTTCAACATGATAAGTTTTTATCTTCCTGTTTCCCAGCTGCTGAAGTGGGTACATAAAATAATTGAATTTCATCATATTTACACAAAAAAATATTCATTTTTGGAAATATCTGAGCAAATTCCTCTTTTGTACTCATATAAAACACTGCATTGAATGCATAATTTAGTACTTATTTTCAGAACAAATAGCCCAGAAAAATTGCATGCACAATTGATAGTAATTTGAGTGTGCAACCTGAGGTTGGAGCTTATTAACATATTCATTCTGCCTAAGATCTGTGTGCAAACTCAAACCATGCTGTCTCTTAACAAAAATTGTACCAGGCAGCAGAAACAGCATGAACATTGCATCAGGGTATGGTACAACTGAGAATGAAACAGAATGAAGGAAGAGAACACAGTGAAGTGTGGATAATTATTTCAATTCACTATAAAACAAATAAAAAAGATTTTAAAAATATTTTATGGAAAACAGATTTTATTACCATGATGAAAAGAAAATTATCTCATAATGCTGCAAAACTCCTAATGGGTGTGCCTGAAGTCTTCACAGCAGAAAAAACCCTAGCCACAGTCAGAAAAAAAACCTTAATTTATAAAATTAACTCCTGTAGTTTTATTTATTTTTTATTTATTTATTTATTTATTTATTTCTGTAAATGAAGGTATTGATTGGAGAACCATAACAAGTTTAGGCTGTCTATCTTTAACAAAAGTCTACATTCCCCATGGCCACAGTTCATGGTGCAAATTAGGACACCCTTTAATACTCAACTTTGTTGTATTTATCCAAATACTATACAGTTCTGCACCCTGACTGTTGGTGAAGTAAGAACTATATCATCAGCCAGAAAGAAAAATCATAATTGCTTTTTCCCTCTACAAGAAATCAGCACTGTAGAAATATAATAATGGACATCCTGATAGAACATTGGCATACATGCACAGAATGAGAAAAGAGATCTGTCACACAGATCTCCTTAGAGAGAATTCCTTAGACAGCCACTTGTCTTGCGTGAGGGCAATGGCATCATACAATTTTCTTAATTACTATCTATGAAATAAAGAGAGCATAACAACAGAACATACATATGCAAAAAAAAGAATATAGTAACATTTACAAAATGTTCTTTGTATGCTGACACAAGTACATAGACAAAAACATAAAATCTTACACAAATAACTGACAAATCAAAGAAACTGCTAAAAGTATAAATTCACTATGAACCAAGGTTATGTATTTAATAGTACAGTTTTGCAGAGTATGTCTTTCAGCATTGGTGCATTACATAAGAGGATTTGACAAGGTTACAATTTGTGTTACTAATGGAAATTCTTTTGAAGAATTAACCTTTAGGCTAAAAAGAATGACAGATATTCAAATATTCTCAAATGAGTATTTGAATTGAAAATTTCTATTCATTTTTGCTCCCCAACAGAACTTCCATCCTGCATTGCAGTGTGTCATACACACAATTGAATTCTTAACAGCTGCCATTCAAGGGAGATGCAGAGGACCATTTGAAAGTAATATTTTGCTCTGTGTGACATCTCATTTTTTCTTCTCAGAAATCATAATTTTTTTACACATCTAGTAGTCTTCCTAACAGGAAACCAGCTCTGCCTGTCATTTTGATTGGGGAGGAACCTTGTTTTCCAGGTCACTGGCTTGAATTCTGGAAACAAGATATTCATGAGGGACCTGCGTGGGGAATTTACATCTCAGTGCAGAGTTTTCCTCTCCATTTGTCAACATACGAGGTCAGTGAGCTGCTCTCTTGTCAGGGGGAAGATAATGGCTGCTGCATTGCCTCCCACTTATTACACACTCAGTGCATCTGACCTTCATGTGAGACCCCCAAAGCATTTTGATTTTTTGGCTTTCCTCACAACCTAACTCAAGCCCCTTTTCCCACGAACCTACAATCTGTGACTTTCGGTAACCCTCTTCTGTCTTCAATCATACTGTAACATACAAGTCCTATTGCTGCACAATCCTTTATTTCACAAAACTATTGGATGCTTACATTTATCTTTGTTTGGGTGAAGAGACAGAGTGTTATTACAGTAAAAACTGTTATATACTCATTATTTGCTAACAGTAACAACTGTCTTTAAGCATTATTATATTACATCGTTACGTTATTTGTACCTCCATCTATTTTTTTCTCAACTCTTTAGAATTAAAAAAAAGATAATGAGCTCCTGAATTTAAAAAAAAAAAAAAAAACAAACTACCAAAATGAACTATGTACTGCTTAATATAAATCTATCATTCTCAAGTATACTCTTATGCTACCATGTATTAAGTTCTTCTCATGTTAAATATACAGCAAAGTCAATGACTAAAAATGTGAATTCTTTACTTTTATTTTTCTAAGGCCAGATCCAAAACATATCAAAGTAAAAGAAAGTAAGCCTAATCACAAGACTGCCATTTCATATTGCTTTGCTTTTCTTGTCCTTAATTCATAGATATTTTCAGCATATTATATGAGCTGCCATGTTACCTGTACAATGACAATGAAGACTGTATGACCAATGCCATGAAAATGTCATTTTATGGTGCCACAAATGTACATTTAAGATTCCAGTATCTCTACCACATGAAAGAGACATAAGGAGAAACCAGCTTGTGCACATATGTAAATGAATTAGTGAAGAGGTGGTTCTGGAGTAAAAGTAAATAAGCCCTCCTATAATTAAAATTGAAGGGGTTTTATTAAAAACAAACTAATTTTCTTGCTTCCAAAATTTTATTTAAAAATTCAGACTTGATTGTCATTGTTCTAGTCAATATTGTTTCCCACTACATATGACATTTGTGTCATTCACTGGAAAGTGTTATGGTTAAGCAATTCATTTCATGCCAGTGCTCTGCTCCAGCACTCCATCAAAAGCTCCACATGTTCTTAACATGAATGATTTTCCAATTAGTCTGTCTTCAGAGTAAATAGTTCTATGTACTGGAGAGAAAGATTTTAAATTGTATATAAGCAGTAACTGAGGAAATGAAGGTGAATAGTTAAGTGTGGGGAGTTAATTTATGCACACAACTTTTCCACTAATTTTTGGTTTGATAATGAAAACGTTCAGAGACCTAAGCACCAAATTTAAATAAATTAATGCATAAATAACTACTGTTATTCCTGCTATTAAGATTTTATAATTCTTCTATTAATTTTAAGAGCTCAATCTGTTCTCCACAGTTACCTATTGGGAAATTGTCTTTGAGTAATTATCACCCTAAATGTTATCTAAGTCAGAAAAATTAGTCAGAAAAGTCATTGCTCTGTGATGTTGCTAGAAGGCTTCAATGTGAGTCTTTGTAACAAAACCGTTGCAGAAAACAGGAAAAAACAGTTATATCCTAAAAAGCAAGAACAGACACATAGTTCAGGTTCAAAATCCTAAAACCTTCTTTCCAATGTGATTTGACTTATCTAGTCTGGGACAAGAGTTAAATAAAAAGACTCAGTATAGCACTGGCTCCAGGAAAATTTGGGAAAGATAGAATGAAAAAATATAGTATACAATCCTAGCTCTGATTCACGGTTGAGTTCAAAAATCTAAACCCACATCATTGTGGAAGAAAAACTCTAGTCATAGTCAAATTGGTTTATATTTCTTAGATTTACTATCTGTTGTTCAATTTACAGAAATGGTTTTAAATCTGAATGCTTTTTAAACTTAGTGACAGGAGTCCAAAGAGTGCATGGTATTTACATATCCAAAGAATGTATGAGTATCCAATATAAGAGACAAAATTCATTGAAGAGAAATAGTTTTTTCTAGGAAAAAAACTACCAAACACTATATTAACATTTCAACAAGAAATAGAGTGTAACTTTGTAAGTCCGTATAAAATTAAGATTGCTGTTTTGCATTTGAAAATATCAGTTCACTGCTTTATTTTCTTGCAATTATTTGAAAATAATCTGGATAACTTTACAATCAAGGTATTTCCTCTTGGCTCCCTGGTATACACCAGGCTGCCTGAGGAGATGATAGACATCCTAAGGTGTCCACAGCATAATCAGTCTGAAGAGCCTCCAGTATTAAAATTCTAACTAATGATAATCAAAAAGAAACAAAAACAATAACAAGGTTGTGTAAAAAAGCCAGCAGATAAAAGGGCTACATCTGATTTAATGAAACAGGTAGATGATTTGTCTATCTGCTGCTAATATTTATCCCCAAAGTATGTGACTTGTACATAAGACAAAGAGATTTTCCAGCTCTTCCAAGTGCAGAATTGACTGAACCGTACTCAGAGAAGATACTTGTGATTATTCAGTAAAAATTGTTCATAGAGATGTTGGAGTAATCACATAGGACAGCATTTTTTTCATCCTTAAGATAGATGATTTATATGTACATTATAGTTGTCAGGAGATATGAAACCTGCACATACTGCAGTGAACATGCAGGACCACTGGCCTGAGAGATTTTAAGAACTGGTCAGAAAACAGTTTTTGGAATACTATCCAGTTAAAGCCTCTTGCTGTGGAGACACTCCTCACCATCTGTTACACAAACAACCATCCTTTCTGATTCTGAGATTTCCTTACCCATGCAAACGTTTCCCTATGCCAGTATAATATTCTTAAAAGGCACTGTCTGGATTTCTGTGCAACAGTAGATTTGACCAACTACTCACAATATTGACTGCTTCAGAGTGAAAAATTTTTTAATAATCTGGATCTATAATAATCTAGCATCAGCTAGGCAAGAAGACAGGAAGTGTAACAAACTTCTCATGATATGAGTTGCAAGTCCCGCATTTCAATAAAATATCACCCTGATGGAATGGGAAAAGTAGTTAGACAAGAGATGTCCTTTTTTTTATCTGACAGCTTTATCTCAAGCCCTTTCTTTAACACAGACCTGCAAGCTTCAGACCAACCTTGGAGAGTATTTCTGTTACAGTACAACTCTTCTGAAAGTACTTTTCACAGTAGAGTAGGGTTCAAACTACTCTCTAATTTTTTTTTTTTTTTAATTTAAAATTGAAATTAGATTCTCCTTTTAGAAGGGATAAGAGAATAATTATTATTACCCTGAGGTCTGGCTGACCATACTATGCCAAATGAATTTCAGAAGATACATTAACTCTGTATAATTGGAGCAGGCATGGAATATATGTACACTTTGTTTCCTATTGTAAACTTTTGGGACTTTTAAAAAGCACTGAAGTCACATACAGATCTGTTATGCCCCAAACACAAATGCACAAAAAAGCCTCCTCTGTGCTGTTACTTGATAGGGCATTAGACAGTGATCCAGACATACCTGAAAGCCACATTCATACTTCTACGTTACTTAGGAGGAAGACACCAATGCCATTGTCACTTGGCAAGAAAAAGAGCTCCTAGAAACCAAACTGTATGAGCTTCTGAAGCCCTTTGGTGGGCTTTATTCAATTCTGTTTCTTGTTATGACCTCTAAAGCACAGTTATGTCACCATCATGTTTATTCAATACACTAAGATGAAACTTGTCTCAAAAAAGCACAAGTTCCTTTGTCTTTGGATGTCTTAAAAAAAGCTGGGAATGGTAACCACTATGATTCCCATGTACATCAAAACTGGAACAAACACCTCCAAACCTAAGATTTGTGTGAAATGAAATGTTTTCCTTCATACTTTTTGGTATTACAAGATCCATAATAACATGTGGGATAAGTACTGATGATAAGTACAATGCATGTGAAAAATACAATGCACTTGAAAAGTACATTGCTTATTATTTGCAATAAAACTTCTGTGGCCAGCACAGTTGTACATACACATAAGAGCTCCAAAGCTTGATCTGGCACTACAAAAGTTTGTTCCTAAAATGAACAAGTATGTTGGAGTATAAAAATCATTTGTCAGTTAGAACACAAAAAGCAGAAAGATTAGTCAGAACCACTGAGGAATTAAACATATGAAGTCTGCACAATACACATACACATGCATTATTGATAACTAATAAATTATTCCACTTCAGAGAAAGGAAATGGGCTGAGATGAGTTAATATTATGCATATGATAATAATTTTTCCAGAAATTACTTCTATTTCATCATGTGATATAATAGTTATAGAATATTATATTGCAAAACTATAAAAAAAAAATTCTTTTTTTCAGGAATCACTTACTTTAGGTGATTACCATGAAAAAAAGAATGCTGCTGTAAACACAAGTATTTTTTTGATCTTTTCTCTGTCCCAGAAACAAATAAGGAGTAACATCTCTACCATTTTCAGGTGGCTTTTAGAGCTCTGAAAACAACATATTAATGGTTTGATATTAATAGGATTATTCTGTTGAGAGATCTGCAAGATAAGTAGAAGATGAAATGCAAAACTCTGCTCCAGCAAAATCTTAAGTCTCCCATGCATCTTACAGCTTTATGCATTAATGCATTTTTAATACACCTCTTTCCTTCTGTGATTAGACTTGTCAGAACTGGAGCTCCAAGATCACTAACAACTCAGTAGGCCTACGACAGTTTTCCAGAACAAGTCCTCCATGTGTGTAAAAGGAAAACCTGTTAGCTAAAGAAAAATGATTGAATTATTGTGATGCATACTCTCTGTTTTTATACTTTATCATCCTATGGAGCACAGTAGTTTTTTAAAGAACTATTTATGTATATACTCGTCTGTATTTAGCATCTTCCTAAGCATGCTAAACTAAGTGAACAATAGCAGTGGGGGTGCCCACTGTTTTAACATTCGCCTGCGTTCATGCAGGAATGGAGGCCTCTCTGTTGTTTGGGTAACACAACAAGGAAGGATTTACTATCCAGAGCTCATATTCATGCATGACAATCACCGATTGTCTGTCCAAGCTGGCAACTTGTAGCTATGACAGATGACCTTCAAGAACATTTTCCCTTTTCCCATCATTACCCATTCAGATATTTAACGTGACAATAGGGCATCTCCATAGTTCTTCAGCACATAGCTTTTTGCCCTTAAAATTAAAATATTCCATTGCCACATCAATGAGCTTACTTCTATAAATGCATGGAAAAAAGGAATAGTACTCATGTTATCCTAGTTCTCCTTGTGCAGGGGTGACTTGCACAAAAGGAACTGCATCTTCAAAAATGATGGCAATAACAGCTCATGGAATTTATTCCTAAAAGAAGAGTTGGTGATGAAGCACATACAGAATCATTTTTAGAAGGCAAATCTTTAAGGATTTGATTTTTTTCCTGTCACATTGGTGTTAATCCCTGGAGCAGAGAGAAAAAGGAGTTGGTTTATGATGAGTTGTATATTTCTCTGACATTTAGATGGAATTCAGAATCACAGAAAGTGCATGATACTATTTGTATCTCTTGTTTTTGCTACTAAGAGGTGTATAAAAATCAGAATAAATTTTTAGTATTTTATGAAGAGTGTAACTCATATTTCTACTGCATTGGGATGGAAGAGGGGTCTTGAGGAGGGAAAACACAGATGAAAATCTTCACAAAATGGCAAGGTTGATTTTGAAAAAACTCAAGAATGTCCACCATTCCAATGAGAGTCAACAAAAAAATCAGAAA
>VYXF01003852.1:367313-400086 GCA_013397295.1 Polioptila caerulea | reverse complement strand
AGAAGAAAACTACTTTGAATCACAAGATTCTGCTACTTCTCAAATTATCACAGCAGGGTAAAGATGCTCTTCCCCAAAGCTAGCAGGACACCCTTAGTCAATTTTCTACAGGGAGAGAAAAAAGCAGCATGTGCTCACACACACACGTATTCTTAAAAGTGTAAGTTTGTGATGGTGAGAGACTTCATAACACATTACTTGTCTCATGAGCTATGGAGTCCTGGGGATTGGTAAATGGACTCTGAAGCCCTCCACTACTAAATTCATGTTAGGAGCAGTTTTTGTTTCTCAAGACAAGACATGTTACCATCCAATGGCTGTGTGGTCAAGTGTGTGAAATGCATTGGTGGCCTCAGTTCAGATCCTAGTGGACAAGTAATTACTGCTGCTGTTGACCTGCAGGCTCTTTTTCACTCCGTTACACAGGTACAAACAAGTAACTCCAAGTGAATTGAACTAGTGTAAATGCAATTTAATTCTGGCTCTTTAGTGGCCTGTTGCAAGTCTGCATGCCAAGCTTCATGCAGTTGTGTCAACCTAGCCATCTCCCACATTAAGCAAAGTCCAGCATAACTAAGATCATCCAGAGCGTTACGCAGAATTTACAGGGGTTTCAATCTCAATATAGAGCTACAGAACCATTTAGGAAAAGTCCTCAGTCTACAATATGTAATGAGGATGATGGTGATTAGCATTAACTGTTAAGTGTGCATTGTTAAGAAGAATATAATACAATCTAAATTATATCGATAGTTCTGAATTCAGAATATTGTAACAGGCTCTGAACTTTCACTGTGAAGAAAACATCTTAATTCAGATATAAGATACTGTGTATGAGATTAAAAATTCCTTTAAAATAACAGAGAAAAACTGACATGGGATCTATTTTTGTCATATTTTTGTGACTTGAGTATGCACAAATTTTGTCACCAGAATATGCAAGAATAAATGCTCACTCATATAAATATAGTTTGAAATACTACCCTCCTGAGCAGACATGGATTTATGTAGCTTTTGAAATTATGGCTTTAACATTTTCAGAAATCAAAATTAATTTCTTACCTATCAAAACATTAGATGTAATTAGGAAAAGCTAGTTAATTAATTTAATTGGGGCCAATCCAATTAGTTACAAAAGATGCAATGTAAAGCAAAAAATATAAATCAAGCAAGCTTTTCTTATCTTCCTTATTCCAGAGACCATTAGTGTAAACAAAAGCAGGGTATTCATAAGTAATCTAAGTAGGAGGTTCCTGTCAGAAGAAGTTTTCCTGTTAGTATGTTCAATTTGTCAGAAACAAATGAACAGTTTTCAGGGGAAGCCTGGAGACAAGAAACCAGTCCTGAGGCAACAGCTGAGAACCTGAATTCAAATATTTCCTTTCTTTGTTGAAAATCACATATCTGAATCTGTGTTCCCGGTGCAGAATGAAAACAGATACAGTTTTCTCCTTTTAGTACTACTCGCTTTCCAGAAAACAGGTGAAAGAACAGGGAATCAGAGCTTAGTTTCCTAAGGACACATAAGAACTTGAATGGCCATTGGTGTAATTCTGGAATTCACACTTATTTTCTACCTACCTCTCTCTTTTTAAACTACCAATGCTAATATTTTTTAAGGTTTTCAACTTGCTCATCCTGTGGGATGGAGACATTTTTTCATCACGCAACATGTTCATGGTATAAGGAAGTGTGTTCTCCTCACCTGCCACGAAAGGTATAGAGATTTGGCCACAGGTAGCACAAGCTGCTGCACCAAGGCATGCATGGAGGTGAATGTGCTAAAATACAGTGAGTGCCTTCAGTGTCTTTGTTAATAGAGGTTTAAATCTCCAGCTTGACATTATTCGAATGTAGTTCTCTGTGGTTTAATTACTACCATTATTATTATAGATACAGTAGTAATTATCTCTTCTTAATGTCTCATCATGTTTTGATCAATTCACATAAAAGTTTACTGTAAATATATGGTTAGGTATCATTAAAGAAAACATGTAATTATGGAATATATAATCAAATACCTTCTAAACAGTTGTATATTTTCCAACAATTAAATGCTTTAAAAAAAAGTAATTAACTGGTTTTTAGTAGGCAATATTCAGCTTTTGAAGCAATGAATATATAAAGCTTTATTTGTTGACCTCAAATTACTTTACTCCAGTTATATTGATAACATCTAGGTTTCTCAAAAACCTGCTGGCACAAAATCTTTTCAGCTTTATTAATGATTCAGATGGCAGTTTCTGAAGAGACAAGTTCCCACAGAGAAGGAGCACTTGATTAATGACCTGGAAACACTTTTCCTTTTCAGCTGATTAAATAAAATTGACTGGATTTTTACATTTTTATAATAAAATGACCCGCAGGGCTGAGATGACACAGTGAAAGCAGCATGTTCACTCTTCAACAGATTTTTATTTTGTCACTTGTAAAAATGAAAGGGCTAACCACCCAAGCAGAAAAATGCACTTTATCACTGTCCACTGCTGACATGCTGACAATTGCTGCATACAAATACAAAAACACAGAGGAAACTAGGCTGTGTTTACACTCAGCCTGATTTTGTCTAATGATGACAAAAGGTCTATGACTTCTCAGGGTTGGAGTGATACTATTTAATTATTATGCAAAACAGACTTATAACACTACTGGCAATCATAAAAGGCTTTATGATATGGTCACTTAGAAGCGATACCAAATATCTTTCCAGAAATTTACATATAACAAGATCTTTAGTTTTCTGAAGCAAGATGGTACTATTTTTAAACGACAAAATGAAAATCTAATGCAGTTTCCAGCTAAAATAATTGGAGACATTGCGCTAGCCATTACAGAATCCTACCAAAACATAATTTGTAACAATAAAAAATTAAAGATGAAACACCTTGTCTCTAAGCACACACTTGCACGCACAAGGGCATATAAAGCTGCTTTGTGCCAAGACATAGCAGTAGCTGCTGTGCCTAGTCTGCCTGAGTACACTTCAGCTTAAGATTTCCATTCATCTCTTCTGGGTTTTTTGTTTCGTTGTTTCTTTCTTTGACCCTGCCCTTTTCATACAAGCACCCAGCCTGATAAAACAATCAATAATTTCAGTCTCAGTAAGTTATCAAAAGTGTTTTGTGCTCTCTTAAAAGCTGTTTGTTTGTCTTCCTAGTATTAAACTGTGTCAATATCAGTAATCCCTTGTGGGTTCTGTGGACTGATATAAAAGATCTATATCTCATACGAAATCTTATATTAAATCTATCCCCTTGAAAACAGAGCAACCTTATCCTGACTACTGGGAACAGCCCATGGTTGACCCTAATAGTGTAATCAAGCCCAAATATTGGCTGAGAGTTTAAAATGAACTGAGGCAAATGTGCAGCAATAAAATGTGGCAATTGTTAAATGCTGACATCGTATCCTCAGCCTTGACATTGCAGTAAGCCTGGAGTAACGTGTAAGGATTGCAAAAAACATACAGTGCTTCCAGATCTACCCGAGACTGCCTGGATTATTAAACACATGCAGTTTGTGTGAAGCTTCTTTCTCAAATTAGAATTTAGTAATGTCTTTAAAAAATTATTTCTCCTAAAGAGGATGCATTGTATCACTCATCAGTCATCTGTTCTATATCTGAATATCAGAGAGGCTTACAGTCTCCAAACCTGCAAAGGAGGGAGTATACACTTTCCGTTTCCAAGCTGGACCACTACTATAATGTCTTATAATTCTCTGGTTAATTGTAGCACATAAACTTGTTATTTTTGAAAATACTGATGTTTCTTTGTTTTCCACTTGGGTGGTGTTGTAAGCTTAGACAAAGCAATTGGTAGAACCAGTGCACTCATAACAGTGCTGCGAAGAGTAGCGTAATTAAAATGATTTTTGACATCTATTCATTAAGACCTAGGACTTCTAAGATATGTGTCACTTTTGTACAGGGACAATTTGCATATTTAAGACAATAATTCTGGTATTTTCTAAAATGGAGCTTTTACTCTTTTGATTTTTGAACAAATAAGAGAATAGCCACTCTGGCAATGACTTGACCTAGTTTGCTTCTGTTTCAACTAGAAAGTTAAGGGAGTATAATGAAAGATAATGCAGATACAAATATATATATAGATGTGTAAGATTAAAGTAACTTTGGTATTTATAAGCAAAGTTTACTCAGTTTGAAATGTAAAGGTTGGATAAACAAGTTCTTGAAAGGTCACAAAGGTCATACTGCCTCTAAAAAAAACCTCAATCAAAATAAAATTGCAAATAACGTAAAGAAGGAGAAGTTGAAGTGTTGATTCTCTTAAGCCTAGAAAGATGGGCATTAACACATGTTTAAATTAAGTCAGAATGACAGAATTCTCATCTGCTAAACCCCTTCCCACCCAACCACATTGACAATTATACTCATGAGTAAAAAGAAGGAAAACCAGCGGGCACATAGCAACCATAAATATTCTTCAATTACCTTATTTTTCATTATAAATTAAAACAATCATGGTAATACTGTGCAAAATAGTGGTCAAAATTACTTCTCACTATTTAAGTTGAAGGGAACCCTAAACAGGATAAACCAGACAAAATGTCAGGTCAGATGTGAAATGACAAAAAGGGGGAACCATCTATCATAGATAGGCACTGCTGTTGCTCAACCCATATATTTCCACTCTTGGCCTTTGGTCTTGATAAACCAAAGGAAAGGCATTGAGGCAGGAAGAGAAAAAGGAGCTTTAACTGAAACCTCTGATGAACTCAGAGGAAGAGATATTTCTTTGGAAGTACAGACTTCAAGAAAAAAGGAATCCTAGTTATGTGTTGTTTCTAACACCATACAAATCATGTCCTACCAATGGAACATACTGGGAATTGTTCCTCGCCTGAAGGGCGTGGCTAGAGAGCCTAACAATGAAAACTCAGTCTTTCAAGATCAAAATGTAGGGGCTGATATTTGCATACTGTGAGTACAAACTGTGATCTTTTATTTCCCTTAATAACCAAAGAGATAGTTGTTAATTTAATGAAATGGAGGAAAACAAGCATTGCACTTGATGTGAATAATCACTTTCACAAGAGCAGACTATGAAATAGGTGGCTGGATGTCAGATCTGCAGAAAAGGATTTAATGGCTAATGTGAGTCAACAGTTTCATGGCGTTACTAAAGGCAGACCTTTCTGTGATAAACAAGATCTATGTGACCTTCAATGTCCCTTTCAACTCAAACCATTCAATGTGGCCTTTAAAAAAAGGAGTGTATTTTGGGATTCACATTTGCCATGTTAAGAGAAACATGCTCAAATGGAAAAATCTAGAGAATGGCAGCATGAATGATCAGAGAGCTTGTAAAATGGTCTTGGAAGGGAAGAGAGAATAAGACTGTTAAGTCTAAAAAAGAAAAACACTGTGACAAAATGCTTTTTGAATTTTCAAATATATTCCATAGTTGTTGCAAACAAGAATAAGTTATTGTTTATGCCTGGGGCAGACAAGGTAGGAGAAAAATAGGCTGACTACAAGGAAATACTTTCTAACCATGAAATTAACAAAGCAATTGGATGAGCTGTCTGGGAAGATTCTGACATCTCCTCTATGAGAGGAGACTCTTTTCTTTAAGGAAAAGTTAAACAAATGTCCAGTTTTAATATTAGACGAAAATAGTGAATGCTCTTCCAATGTTAAATCAAAGGGGATACTCTTGGACATCTGATTTTTGGATAAAACCTACTTGGGTAGAACTTTTTCCCGCCTAAGGAATAAGTCAGATTTTGCAGTGATTTCAAAAATGCTAAGATTAACAGCACACAATTATTATTTTTAACTCAATGAAACCCAATTTTAGGCTTATCTATATTTCCCCTTCTTAGGCCAAAAGGCTTTGTTAATGAAGAAAAGTGTTTCATGAATAAAATCACATATTCACAAAATAACAGAGTCATGGAATGTATCTGGTTGGAAGGGACTGCTGTGGGACTATGGGTCATCTGGTCCAAACTCCCTGCTCATGCAGGGTTTTCCTAGAGCACACAGCGCAGGATTGTGTCGAGATTGTTCTTGAATATCTCCAGTGAGGGAGATTCCCCAGCATCTCTGGCAATCTGTTCCAGTGCAGAGTCACTCACGCAGTAAAGTTCTTTGTGTTCATATGGAACTTCTTGTGCACCACTTAATGCCTCTTGCCTCAGTACCTTCAAGCAGAGCCTGGTCCCTCCTCTGACCCCTCCCTACAGACATTGACAGACACTGATTAGGTCTCCTCTCAGTCACCTCTTCCTCAGACTGAACAGACCCAGCTCTTTCAGCCTTCCCTGTAATAGAGAAGCTCCGGTTGCTTAATTATACCTGTTGCACTGAGCCCAGAACTGGGCACAGCAGTCCAGATGTGACCTCACCAGGGCTGACTAGAGGGGCAGGACCACCTCCCTCATCTGCTGGCAATGTTCTTTAATATCCTACAGGATACCATGGTCTTTCTTGGCCAAAAGATCACACTGCTGGCTCATGGACAGTTCGTTGTACAACAGGACTCCCAGGTCCTTGTCTGCTGAGCTGCTTTATGTCAGGTCACTCCCAATCTGTACTGAGGCATCTAAGATTTTGAGAAAAACAGAAAATAAAAACACAATAAGAATCTTAATACTTTTGATCATATGTTTTTTATCTATGAAGCTTTCCCTCTAGATTTTGTGCTCACCCTTAGTCTTAAAAACACCCAACAAAAATTTTCTCTTATTGAGGCATCCAAATATTGCACAGGCCTATATTAATCTACAGTTAGTCTGTGGAAACCACAGACTAACTGTAGATTAATATAGGCCAGTGCAATATTCTGTGGAAACCACAGAAAACTTGATAATCCTGTTGTCATTTACAATAAATATTCAGTGCAGAGATAATTTCTGGTAATTGTCATCAGCATTTGTGCCAAAACTCCACTCATTCAATGAATACTAATTTAGTCTGTCTAAATTGTCAAGTAATATTTAGGCTGGAACACTTAAAGAGCAATTGAATACATAATTTCAATTGATTTCACATTGCCATTTCACTTTCATCTTTCAAGAGGACATGCATCTTTGAAACAGATAAGAATGAATACCATGAAACTTGTTGTCTTATTATAACCTGCAGAATTTCTTTCCAGTAAATTATTCCATAAAGAATGATAAATACAAAACATTTCAGAAACTCTTACTGATTTTCTTTATTAAAAAAATTAATTGAAAACTTTTTAATTAACAGGATAATACTTGTTTGAGTATGTAGAACATTCACAAAACAGAAATCCTATCAAGTAACCAAAAGAGAAGAAGTGTCAGCCAGTTCCAGCCTCAGTTTTTTATTCAAGTTTTGGCTTGAGATCAGTTTTATCATCTGTATTTCAGGTTTTAATATTTGACCTATCAGTATTCGGGGAGTAATACAAGATCTAATAAGCAACAAGTTTAGTCTTCAAACACAGCATTAAACATCAGAAGCATTAAATATCTATTATAAATTCTGTACAGACTTTGTTGTATGACTAGGATAGCCATTCCTGGTGTTCACCTCTAAAAGAGGAGAAAAATCATGCAGACTTTCCCAGTCAAGTTCACTACTGGTTACTCCTGGCTGCCTTGTGTAATTACCACAGCCTAAATCATGACTGAATTGGACACAAAGAATTGTCAGTTCCGGTGTATTGGGTCTGGTTGGCTTATTCAAAATGTGTTCAAAATATCAGATTTAATTTTGTGTATTACCACAATACATATATTTGAACAAATATTTTGAGGGAAAAAAAAGCCCTGGCCAGTGTCAGAGGAATTTTTTTTACTTCACAATACAATCAAAATACATTCAGGGGATGGAATAGAATAATTTTCCTTTTAAGATCCCCCATGTTTCACATCTGGACTTAAAAGAATGTAGAACTAAGGCAAAGTTTTGCTCCCTGTGTATTTCATATCTCTTTCCTAGTTGTCCCCCCTTTCCCCAGGCACTAAGCTTAGATAATTCATCAAGTCTTAGTTAAGTGAAATGTCTAGCTGTTCCATGATGCTTGATTTATTGTAAAACTGGAATGAAAAGATAGAAATCAAAATGCAAGAAAAACTAAGCAAGTATTCCTTAATCTACACTTTTAAGAAAACCATGACAAAAGACAAATGTCTTCAAAGGTTCAGATACCTTCAAATACAAAAAGTGCATTCCTCTATTCTGCTAACTCAGTGGTTTAGCAGCCTGCAATTAATTTAAAGCTTTCTAACTCTATATTTGAGTTTTCATGCAGAAGTTTATGACATTAAAAAATTATTTTTCTGTATACATAACAGAATACCAGCTCTGAAAATCCAGTATGAAAACAGTGTATGACCTCATTCAGGACAGAATGGGTGGCAAGGACAGTGGAGGATGACATTGTAAGGGCCTTTGTAAAGTTTGTTAATTATAGTATGAACAAAGACATACATACTTTTTACTCTGTTATGAAGAGAAGTTCTCTCTGAGACCCTTCATCTTTAGTTCTGTATTTCAAAGTATATTCTAACTTAGGACATCTGGTATTCTTATTGTTTAAAACAAACAGTACAATTTCAAAGGCCGTAAATATCACCTGGATCAAACCACAAATATAAGAAATACCTCAAGGGATCATTTTGCATGTGAAAGTAAGTTTTTTATAGAAATTCCTTGCCTCTGAATATGGAAAATTTCAACTATGTCGTTGTATAAACCAGGACTATATAGGTCTGGGAATGCCTTGGCTAGCTCAGCTCTGCAGTCACATAAAGGACTCCTTTGTGGATTAAGCTTTTCATATTAGCAAGCAGTAAAACATGCAACACATACAATTCATCTATTCCTAAGGGTTTTAATATTTTTTTCAATTATTATCATCTGAGATGGCTTCCACCAATTTGTAAATATATGTTTTAATAGGGTAAGATTTTCAGTTTTCAGTTTCTCTTCAATAGCTTACAGTGCAGTTATTCCATTCTGCCTCAGTGTTTTTCCTGTGTGTTTAACAGAGATACTCTAAACATTTGACAACGACCAGCGACAACTGTCTTGATCTATCATACTAAACAGACTGGACAAACTAATACCATCTCCCCAAGAGCCTTCTACCAATGGAGTGGTGTCCTCTGGCTTTTTTAGAGGGGAAAGTTGCTGCCTTCCCATTTTCTTTCCTCCAGCTGGGATCTCAGAGACACTAACTAGCACAGACTCTAGCACAGACAGTTTGAGGAGGGCTGAATAAGGACATGACTGTTTTCCCACTTTCATTGCCATGGACCTGTGTGAAAATTCCCTTAAGTGGATACCCTGGGGGAGAGAGAACTGTGTTAACTTTTCTGTGGATTTGCAATGTTAGGACAGATAATGCCATACTTACTCTGCAGAAATAGTTTCTCTACCTTGCTGTTTTTCAAGAACTGTCAGGTGTCAATGCATACATCATCCCTAAGAGCACAATATATATAAAACATCACCAAGATTTTTACACCTGAGAGTTTACTTCCCCCTAGATTTCTTTGCTTCAGAGAAAAGCCTGAAACATAATTTATTTTCTAAATAAATGTAACTGCATTATGTTTAGTATAATTGAATATTGCTTAAAGAAATTTCCAAGTTATCACATAAGTATTTCTTTCTAACACACCAGTGTTAAGCCTCTTAAAGTTCACTATTCTGGACAAAGTAATAGGAAAATATGAGGAATTTCCTGTAGAAGACTTCTTTTATACAAAACCCTGGCTTCTTGCTAACAGTATGCTGCTTCTCTCTTGGCTTTTTTGAACTCCATTTGCTTGACTGGAGGTAAGCATCATCATTTTACTTTGGAATTATATCAGTACATATCCTGGTGAGTTTGTGCACAAAAACTGAGATCCGCCCATCCTGATATACCAGAATGTCAATTATCTAAGATGAACAGTACTTTCCCTGTGAAAACATTAATAAATACTACTCATTTTACAGAATAAGAAACCAAGTGCTCCTTTCTTTTCACTCCTTAAAATGCCTGGCATTTCTAAAATTTCATATTAATTTTTACATATCTACGATCATTTGATCCAGCAACTGACATACAAATTTTCAGAGGTGTAGATAATTAACAAAAAAATAGTTATTGCTTTCAAAATGACAAAAATTTGTGTTGTCTTAATGCCATTTATTTAAATTTTTAAGATATTGAGACACTTTCATAATATGTCTGGCTGAGAAGTTTATGTGTTTCTCTAGATATTTTATCAGAGTTGTGAAAAGACACATTTTATCTTGCCCATGAAACAAAAATAATCAAGAAAATAAGATGAAGGGATTTTTCAAAATGAAACAAAACACTTGATTTTATTTCATTCTTTTCCTTAAAAGTACATATATTTAAGTATCATTTAGGAATTATACTTTGCTGTGACAAATTTAGCACCTTAACTTAAAAATGTGAAAACAAACAAACAAAAAAAAACTCCAAACCAATAAAAAAATTTTGAGCTGCATGAATTGCATTCCATCCAGCAGAAAACAATGCCAGGTTTAGCACAAATTCAGAGTTGATTACCAAAAGGATTTGTTTTGATTAACTTACCTGATCACAAAAAAAGTTCCATTCTTAGTGTAATATCCAGTTTTCAGCATTGCACTTAAGGAGACTAGAATGTATTTTAATTGCTGTGAGGATCTTCCGCAACCAAATATAAGGCATGTATCAAGAAGCAACATTCATACATGTCCAGTTAGATGCAACTTTCAATTCTGAAATGAGGAGGACAGCATCAGTACTAGTGGCTCTGAAGGTGGGAATATATCCTCACGGCACCATTTGAAGACAGGCTTGGTCAACCAGGGACAAAAATGAAATTTTTCTCACATGGATATTTGTAAACACACTTTGTGACATACAGACATGTCCATGTAGACAGTCACAAACACAATTGATTAACATTCAATTTATTAATCTGTTAGAAAGTTCTCCTATACACACGTACTCTACAAAGAAACAACTGCAGGCTTGTTTTTACCCTAAAGTGAAATAATATTAGATTGTCCCAAGACATTGATCAAAAGGCATGCAGATCATTGCTCTTCAAAGGAAGTCTATCTCTATCACCATCAAATTCAATGGACTGGGAAATTTTCAATGTCTACATGATGTTTATAGTTTTGGTATTGTGTTTCTATTCAAGATACAACCCATGTGGTTTCCTTTGTGCTTGTCTCTGTTGTCTGCTGTTCAACTGAACAAGTAAATGAAAAAATCCTCTGATAGAGTTTATTCTCTTTTTTCCCTACTGTTTTGAGCATTTAAGTAATATTACTTCAAATTTAATTTTAAATTATTTTATTTTGCTATGATATAGTAACAAAATGCTCCTGATTGAGATATCAGCAGCTGGCTAGCATCCTGGCCTTCATTCTTACCAACGGCTTTTAAGTGAAGGGCAGTATTCTGGGCACATATACACTGGCAAGGGGCAAAAGTTAAGGAGGTGCTATCCTCTCCATACCCATTAGTATTAATTTCTGTAGTATGTCCTATGACATGGTGGTGTAGGAGTACTTATTTTCCTTTTCTCCCTTCCTGTTAATTCAGATAAGAAGATAGGAAATAGATTACGGTTAATAGAATAGTTACTTTTTACTGTTTCTCTCGATTTTGTGTGTTTAGGCTATATAGAACCATAAAATCAAAATAGAATTTTTGTTGGAAGGGACCTGTAAAGACTGTCTAGTCCAACTCCCTTGCAAATAGCAAGGACATCTTCAACTTGATCAGATTGCTTAGGGCCCTGTCCAACTTTTGAACTTTTACAGGGATGAAACATCAATCACCTCTCTGGGCAACCTATTCCAATGTTTTGCCACACGCATCATAAGTACTTTCTTCCTTATATCTAGTCGGATATAAGTCTATCACCTTTTAGATTAAAAAATATGGGGTTTAAATTTATCTAATGTTTAAATTTTCATAAATGTACTAAGTTTAAAAATATGAGGGGCTACAAACACTTTCAGCTGGATGTACATCTAATACATATCTCCTTTCCCTTTTTTTCATGTTTTCATGGACCTGAATGCACAGAGGGAAGGAAGATATTAGAATGGTTTTACTTATACAGACTGGTCTAGATGAAATGTAGTTTTAAACATTCAATTAAAATAATTTATGTTTAATCCACAGAAATATTCCTGAGTCCAATTGAAGCCAATTTAGCACACATAAGGATATATGCAGGAGTAAGTAATACAAGTGGAACTACTGAGGGAGTTTCTCTTCTGGAGTGGTTTGTCTTTCCACAGTAGGTGTTCAGTAATTTGATCGTCTGTCTCAGCAGTCCAAGAAAATAAATTTTGGCTTTGCAGTCATTCCCAGAGGCTAACACATTTTGCTAGAGCAAGGGCATGAGGTTCAAGCACAGAAAGCTCTATCACAG
Organism: Polioptila caerulea; assembly: GCA_013397295.1. NCBI lineage: Eukaryota > Metazoa > Chordata > Aves > Passeriformes > Certhiidae > Polioptila > Polioptila caerulea. The sequence goes on along the minus strand of VYXF01003852.1, from coordinate 387,681 downwards.
ATGTAGTACCATGTTCAGAACGGGGAAACTGCAGAAGAGGGTGGAACTGGACATTTATCAAAATATGTATTTGTCTTTTTAGATTTCTTATCCTCATGATACTGAAGTCCCTTCTAATGCAAAGTAGTCCATGTTTGTTAATTATGCATAATGTTGTCTAATTATTTGTACAGAAAACCATATTGCAGATCATTGCAATATCTGGGTCTCCAGAATAATTTACTTTGATTAATCTTCAAATGACCTTATATAAAACAAGCCCTATCTGCTTTGACAAGAACAGCTAAATTTGTTCTTATTAACTTATTCAATATCAGTCTTCTTGACAAAGCATACTGAAAAATAAAAATGGTGAAGCAGGAAGAAAAGAATCTAGACATATATCAATATGCTCAGTGAGAGAGAATGGAAAAGTATCAAATGTAACTTATTGTTTTCCATCTCAGACTGTTGACCACCTTCAGGTCGCTTTAATATACACTAAACATTCAAAGACATACTTTTGGCAGAAGACCCCTGACTGTGGCAGTGCTACAAGCAGGTGTCAGCTATGAGTTGTCCCAGCCCTCTGTGCAATACCTCAGAGATTACTTGGCATCATGAGTATGTGACCTCTTTCAAGTACCAATCTGTATTCACATCTCTAAAGAATTTTAGAATATTGCTTTTAAAGACCAGTGATTGTTAAGAAGGGTTTTATGCAATTAAATAGCCAACAATATTGTGTACACAGTTTTCCTGTCAAGAATACAGACATTCTACATAACTACTAACTGCTGAGGTCCATTTGTTAATCTTATTCTGGATGTTTCACCAGATTTTTGTTTTAGTTTTAAGGGAGAAAAAATCCACAGATAAAGATGTCTCTGCCCTTTTAAATGTACAGATATCCATGTCTATATGTATATAGAATTCAAACTCATTCACATCTGCTTTCCCCAGGATGCTTCCAGCAGTTTTCCTATCTATCTGTAGACAGTAAGTGCTTAAAACATATATTGCCATTCTGAAAAAATAGGGATTTGAGAAATTAAGAAAAATCAGTGCTATAAACTTGATTAATTAATATTCTTTAGACCTGAATAATGATGACTGTGCTCTGGATTCCTCCTATTGCAAAGGAAAAATTAGCCCCATTCATTCTAGCCTTCATGTTGGACTGTCATACAGGGTTAAAATTTTCAGATAAATAACACAGAAGAGTGGACAAACTTCTGAGAAAGGATTTGGTAATTGAAAAGTAACTTTGTGATATAAAATAAAAATGGATCCACATAAAACAACTTTAAAATATTTTGAAAATCTTCAGTCTGACTTTTAAAACACATTTTAAGAACACAAATTTATATTTTGAAGAAAAATAAGTCATGCGATCTATTGCTGGATACTTTGGACCACTCAGTACTGGGTAGCCATCATCATTTTAAATGAGAAAAATAAGTTTATCATGCTCAAAGCATGACTTCTCCTGGATACCTGCAGTAGATTTTTAGGTGGACAAAAGTGTTTTATAATAGTGGAAAAGCAGGAAAAAAATCATTCTAGCATTTTCATATTAAATAGATGATGGTAGTTATAGAACAGAAATGTACTTGCTAATACAGATTTAATAAGCAAAAAAGATCTGTAATGAGAATCATATATAAAAACATTCAAATTTAGATGAAATAGGCTGAAAGTAAAAGTTCTGGAGCACTTAGTGAAATAAACAGCTGATTTAGGGATTTGTAACCCCTTCAAATTTGGTGAAACATTTAGTTTTCTGATGCATTTTTAGTACAATTACCCAATTTTGTATTTTTGACTATAAGATTTTCCACATCATTCAGTTAATCTCAAACCAAGCACTACAATAAAACTTCACTCAGGCTTGTACAGAGAAAATGTTATATATTTCAAATCTACTTTTTTTTTTCCATTTTTTTAACTTCTTAATATCCCAGAATATAAGAAGGATGGATATATTTGCTATTTTAGGCAAATTCATAATTTACAAATAGCTTGACTCATAGCTGCTTGTATGTGCAAGGAGTTTCAATCATTTTATTTTGACAGCTTCCATGCACTGTGAGTCCTAGGCTAGAGTAGGACCTTTAAGGAGAAGAATATCTGCTAGACAAGGGATCCACCAGTCCTAGTAACCTGTTTCCAAAGATTACAATGAACATTCAGGAGAGAATTGTTAACAAGTCATGGACTTTTTGTACCAGTTGTGAAGCAAAACTACGTGTACCTGAGATGTTCTCAGTCCAGTGGGCCAGGATACTATGGGAACAATAATATTATCAGATAAGATTCCGTATCAGTATCTTTTCACTGTTCTATGTGTCCCTTCAGTTCATTATCCTGGAGGCAATTCAAGACAATGAATTCTCCTCATAGAATGAAGTTCAATTAGACAGTATATGAAAGGAGTTTAGGAAAAATCTTATTTTTTTTCTGAATGCTACTTTTTCAGAAAATTTATTTGTTTACATTACTGAAAGAAATGATCCTTGTTTAACACAGAAGTTAAATAGGACTGTATTGATCAAGTACATACCAACTGTACAGGCACAATGGTACACACTACCTTATCTTGATCTTCCGTTAAGAGTTGGCATAAAAAAAAGCATGGATGTAAAAGGGTGTTGTTCATTCCTAATCAAAACAATTATTCATTGAGATTAAAGTTTAAGAAAAGCGTGAATAAAAAAAAATTAGGACTGTAAAGAAGCAAAATGTTGAGAAAGTTCAGGGATTTCTTAATAGCAAGATGTGGTCCCTTTGATTAGTTTAGACTGAAAATCATATGCAGCTTGTACATCAAGCAGCAAACAATTTATTGAAAATTAAAGCTTTGAAATACAAGGGATTTTACTTCACTAAACTAACATTATGAAAGAACAAAGATTCTGAACTTTGATAAACCATGAGTTAGTATTGGAAGAGACCACTTGTTTTATTTTCTGCCTGGACTTTTCTGTCCAAATTTATGTGTGTGGTCAATAATTCCAAAGTGATCTGCAAACAGTAAATGTTGAGTGAAGCCCAGTTATGTCTATAAAGCATATAAAATAGAAAAATTTTCGAAAGTTTGCATTTTTGATTTACAGGATTTCTATATTTTGAAGTTTTTTTTAATTGAACTTTGATCAAAAGTGAATGGAAGTGTTTTATATATGTATATATAACCTGAAGTCTTCCATTTCAATATCCTCAAAATCCTTTATAACATACCTTATTTTAGAAATCACTAAGTATATACATTAACCCTCAGGAAAGTAAAAGCAAGTAAAGTTGCAAGGTAGTAATCACCTTAAAATGAGTAGATATATCAGATAAATCCAATCACTCTAAAAGTTTTGGCTTGGTCCCTAAATAATCTTCACAATAACCTGATATCTGTTGCTTACAATATTCTTGTTCAAGACATTCTTCACTGTGGGACATGAGACCAAACGACCATATATGCCTGCATTTCATTTCCAAAATAATCTGAGAAGCTTCTTATCTGAAATAATGACAGTGATTACAGATGTTGAAGCATATTTAGAGTTATAGGCCACTATAATATTCTCATATTCTTGAAATATTCCCAAGACCCCCACTAGTCACAAGCAAATTTACCAAGTCACAACAATATTGCTTATGGGCCGATAAAAATATCAATGCGAAATACCAAACGATTTTTATTAGCAGAATGGCTGGTGTTTCAAATAGATGGAAATATGTTTACCTCAAAGTATTTTGGTTTTCCAAATCTGCATGTCACAGATTGTTAAACTGACTCAACACATTCAAAATAAATAACTGTAAAGAGGCTCAAACGATATTCAGAACAAAATTTCTGAATTCTAAAATGAGATATTGCTGTGTCATATTCCATCAGTCCAAAAAGATAGTTCTACAAATGACAATGCAGTAATAGTTGTCTCTGTTCTTGCAAATGTGGATTATCACAAGAATTGGACAGAGGAATAAGGAGAATATTTTCATAATGTAGATGTAGAAGCAGTTTTGATACATCTTTTCTTACAAGTGCCACAATTTACAACTCATAATTTTCAATTCACTGTCATAACACAAAAAAGAAAATTATGTTCTCGGCAAAATAATATGCATGCTTTATACTTGCTATGTAATTTATCAACCATATCACCAATAAGCATTGTTCTTGACTGCACTTGCAAATTCTTTATATAATAAAATTATGGCAGTATAAAATTGGAAAATATTCACGAAGTTCATCTAGCTCATTCCTTAGTCAAATAGTAGATTCAGATATTCCTTTATCTGAGACCAATGTGATGCAGAATGTACAGATTTGGAGCTTTTTTTATAAAGAAGAGATGCCTGGAAGGTATCAATATTACAAATTATGTCTAATTTTACTCTTGTCCAAGCAAGAGAAGTTTTCAAGCATGCCTTGTCTTGACATGCCTGGGGGAAAAAAAAAACAGAAATATGTGGTTCGACTTTGAGTCTGTTGCCTCCCTAAGAAAGAGTCAGTCTACCAGTTGGTTAGTGTTGGTGGCTGTGAAAATAAATCTGCAACATATTTAGGTGTTAAATTTTGAGGTAAGTCTTTGGAAACGTACTTCTCCAAGACTGCCTGTAAATGTCCTGGGCATCATTCATTCTTTTAGTAGTCAAATTCTTGAGAAATCCTGTTAATTCTTTTGGAAATTAGCTGCCTGTCTATTTTAGCCAACGGATTCTACAGTTCCCACAAAATGAGGTTTGAACTGCTGAAATCTTTTGGAGAGTGGATCCTACCCTTCTGCTTTCAGTGTTGATTAGATTTGCTTTTTACTTTTCCCCTGTTTTGAAGCACATCTACAGTCATTAATTACCTTTTCCTATGATTAAGAAAAAAGAACAAATTAAAAATTATTGTGCTAGATGTAAAGACAATGTCTTACTACATTACAGTTCCATTTTAAAACAAAAAAGAAACCTCTATTATTTTTCTAGCTATGGTTTTAGAAAGGAAAGCTGATAGTAACCAAACCCAATTACCAAGTGAGTAATATAAATATATCCAAATATAAACCTTTGGGTCATTCTCCTGGTGAGTATATTTATATTGTCTTTCTATTTGAAAATTATATTTGAAAATATATAAAAGGAATTACTGGTAAAAAACCGATCTGCTTTAAATTCACAGTTCAAGGCATAATCTTTTTGTATTACCAGATAACATAAAACAAACAAAACATATTTTTGGCATTAAATGAGGGGTTTTGTTAAATATTTTGCAATATTTTTTAGCAGCTTAGTCAAGTATTTAAATTATCTTTTTACTTCCATTTGAAACTTAAGCTTCTACTGGATCCAGTAAAAAACAGTAGGTCAGAGGGCAAATTCTGAACTGGACTGTAATGTTTTGAGGGGTTTTATTCCAATTAATCACAACCAGCTTAGGCGAACATAGTTTGAAGGAATAACACCTTGAGATCCTTTCCAAACTTAACTATCCTATCAAATCCAATAGCTTAACTCCTAAGGAGTAAAAACTTTTTCATGACAGATTATCTCAAGGAAAATGAAATAAGAGGAACTTTCATGCATTCCCTTTCATGAACCAACCAGGGATCTTAAAATATCTGTCAGTATGTTCGAGGATTACGTTGGAGTTTGATGGTAAACTTAACAAAGGGAAGAAAGGACTGGATCATTCCCAGAAGATTTTGATGCCATCTCAAGGAGAATAGAGGGGTATAGAAGTTGCTTAGAAGACAATTTTGTTAAAATATGTTTAATTCAGAGCTCTCTTATTAGAGTGAATTTATGATAGACAGGATATAAATCATATATCCTTGGGGAAAAAAAAAAAAAAGGAGAAAAATAAAATTCAGTAGATGTTCTAAATTGTAACAGTAGCCAGGAAACAGTTTTTCTATCTCTTCCCTACTGAGCAGAGTGCATTGACACTGGAGAAATCAAAGACCAAGTATCATCACTGAAAACTCAGCAGACTTTGCATATGTTGTCTCTTGAGAGCAATGATAATATGTATAGGAAGGTAGTTTGGGTATAAGAGCAGGCATGCTAACCAGTTTTAAGTGCTTTTTTGTGTTTTTCTGCTAGCAAGTAATTCTCTTGACTTTTAAAGGGGATTTGATTTTATTTTTTTAACTAGGGCAACGTTTTGAATCAGCATTTTCTGTTCACAGAAAGAGCCCATGCAGGCTGTGAATATCCATCATATCCTATGAAGTATTCATAGTAAAAACAGTATCATTTGGGTTTAAATTATGAAGCCATTACCTTAGAGACAGTTGAAATACTTGTGGGATTTTGTTACCTAGTATCTTTTCAAAACCTTCCTTTCCCATGTTCACACTTCGGAGGAATAATGTTAAAGGATTAATAATTAGTGGAAGAATAATGTCTTGGATTTTTCTTAAGTATTTTTTTTTTAATCCATAGTTAAACACAACAAGCATGATTTCTTTTATTCATATCAAACTGAATCACGATTCAATAACATTCATTCTGTGGAATTTTGGTCCAAACAATGCCACAGATTAATTCCTAATAAAATCTAACAGTCATTTTTAAATTGTTGTATTAGAGAAAAGTACATTAGTAAGCACAACAGCTTCCTAAAATTTAAAACATGCATCTTTAGCCTTTTTGCCTTAAAAAACCTAGCAAAGCAGAAAGAATACTTAATATGAAAAGATTTTATGTGCACAGGCAAACACTTAGACACATAACTGCATACACACTAAAGAATTCCATGTAGGTAAAAAAAGGTGAAATGACTTGTCAAAGTTTTACTTAAAGGTTCCAAGTTAAATGTTGACATTTAACTTACTAAGTCTCACAGTATATTACATTAACAGCTGCCCTATTTGCAGTGGGATAGAGTTAATTTTCTTCTTAGCAGGCAGTACATTGCTGTGCTTTGCATTCGGTGTGAGAACCATGTTGGTGGCACAGAGATGTTTGGGGTAGCGCTCACCCTAAATCCAGGACATTCCAGTGTCCCGTGCTCTGCAGTGATCTGGTGCCCAAGGGGCTGTGGGAGCCTGGCCAGGAGAGCTGACCCGACCTGGCCAGAGGGATATTCCATACACACACTGACATGGACAGGCACGGACTGGGGGGAGCTGGCTGGGAGGGGCCAGGCTGGGCACCGGCCAGCAGGGGCTGGGCAACCGCGCCACTGGGCACCACTCGCCTCTCAGGGCTTTATTTGTCTTTTTCATCATCATCATCATTATTAGTATCAGTATTACTATTAATATAACTACTCTTATAATTAGTTTCACTTATAAAACTATTCTCAACCCATGAATTTCAGACTTTTTTTCTGATTTCCTTGCCCATCCCAGCAGAAGGAAGGTTGTGGGAAGTGAGTGAATGGCTTCATGCTATCCAGTTTCTAGTGGAGGATAAATCGGGGCTCAACAGTCTCAACTTCTAATGAGATCTTACCAAAATGAATCATTAATAAAGTGTGAGGAGTTTACTAATTCCTTTTCAGTGCCCAAAAGAACACTAAACTTTTCAATTGACAATCCCAGTTTGTTCTCATGTGCTTTTAGGGTGGCAAGCCATCTAGAATTTAAAATATGTTGAATTTGAGAGACTTTTTTAAATTCAAGTTTCTGTCCCATAAGTAATTCTGATCTTTAAACATTCTTTTTCAAGTTAATTGGACTATCAGTAGACCTCTCATAGAAAAAGAACATAGTTTTAAAATTGAAAGTGAATTTCAATCACCATGCTGAAGGACTTTATTGTAATCACAATACATATGTATTCTTCCATTTCTGAAGATATGTTTTAGTTAGGATCTGGCCCAGGTTCCTTGTATTTATTAAAACACAGATTCATTCTGAATCAGGTGGAGAATTCCAACTCTGAATTCCAAGATAGAGTGTGGTTGTAGAAATCCTATGAAGGACTGCCTCAGTTTTAATAAGAGAAAACTTGGGGCATCTTGTTTAAATTTTGGTCACAGAAGAGAACTGGAAAATAAATTAAATATAATAGCATTGTCTAAAAATTCAAATTATTTTAATTTTTTTTTTCATTTTTAAAAGGAACTGAAATATATTATTTCAATTTTCTTAATATTGTAAAATTTCAACAAATTAAATAATTGTTTAATCTTTTGTCTATTCTGCATTGGCTAATCAGAGAACATATTTTCTGCTAATAGCTGCAGTATTTATGCTATTATATACCAGATATAGAGCCAAAAAAGGACCATGTTTGTAACAATATTTGGATAGCTATCAATTTCCTAAAAAATTATTGATATCTAGGCTCTAGCCCAGCAAAATTTCTATCAAGTGTCTGAACACACAAAAATAAATACACAATAAAACACACAAAAAGTATACTTTCCCCTTTTGGAAAAGCAAATTTCTGAGTTCTCACATTTGTTTTATTCTCCTTCCTGTACAGTATTATTGTTGTGACATCTGAGCACCCTATGAACCATTGAGCAATGTTTTATTTTCATTCAGTACAGCAATATCACTCCTAAAAGACCTCTAAAGAAATGTAATTTCACAAGCAGCTCCTAATATCTCACAAAAATAAAAACTCCACATTGATTAACATGACAAATCTGCCACAAAAGCACCCTACTAAATGGTGCCCACTGTCTGTAAATGAAATATTATTCAGTCTCTCATTTGAAGACATAGTGATGGATAAATAATATTTTCTACACAGACACACATACACATACACACAAAAAAAAAAAAAAAAAAAGGAAACACCAAAGATTCATAAGATTACTGGTTAATTCTTGGAAACTACATTTTAAAAAATGCATGTTGTTGGAGCCCACCAATGCCAGGTCCTATTCTGATTAACAAAATGCTCTGGACATATTATCTTTGTTGCCCCCAGAGTGCTGCACGGGAACTGCAGAACACTGCTAGACCACCGGGAAACACTTTGCCAGTTACTTTCTTCCAGGCTTTTCCAAAGTGGGATTAAATTTGTATTGGTGTAACATGGAACTAAACAACAATCAGTTCTCACAAAGATGTCACTCAGACATTGCAGTTGTTGGCCAAATGTTGTTAACTGAATAATATGCAAAATTGATTTAATCGCAATTTCCAGCTAAGCTTGAGGATGAGGAGTAGAGTTTTTTGATAAATAAAGCCTAAGGAGACTTCTGACCTCAAATTTACAGGAATAAAAAGTATTTTTCATTATCAATATTTGGATCCACTGTTTAAATATTTTATCAAAAAGGAAACAAATGAAGCAAATTTGAGTTACTGTCCATTCAAACCTGCATTCTAGCCACTAGAATCAACTGTTTTTTAAAGAAATCTCTGTTTCCATATAAAAGTTGTCATAAACATGGTGATAAATTGCTTAAAATAACCACAATAATACAATAATACAATAATACAATAATACAAATAATAATTATTTGTATTATAATATATTTATTGATATTATTAATTATACAGAGAAATTTGGCAGTATAACATCAAACAGACTGGAATCAACAAAACCACCTGAAACAATATTCTTCTAGTAGCAGGCTAGAGCTGACTTGGGAATAAACAATGGAGAATGGGGGGAAAAAAGCAGAAATATATATTCATCTCATCCATCACCTCAGCAGCCTGGGAGCTTCAAAGAGTTCCTGGTAGAAATTAAGTTTGTTTCTCCCTGAGAAAAATATTGAAACAATTAACATTTGCTCTCTCACTTTTAATCCAGCCTGCTGCACAGGAAAAGGACAGACATAGGTAACGTGAATTTTATTCCTATAAAGCACTATATCTCTAGGAATACATAAGTTTCTCAGTAGACTGTAAAATATTCTGGTTTTCAGATAGTGACTTAAAATGCTGAATAATGCAAAAATACATAGTCATATGCAATACAACACAACAGAGTTGCAATAGCCAGAATAATTCCTACATAATTTTGATGTCACATATTTCTTGCAAACAAGCTAAGTTCCATACTGATAAGAGTGCTGTAAAACTTTATACTGTATATTTCAAACCATACATCTACAATTGCACCAACTCCCTGGCAAGCCAGTCAGCATAGCCTGTGCTTTTCTGTCTTAAGCTGAATGACAGGCAAACGTCTCCAGCCATGCAGGCGCTCATTAATGTACAGCTAAAGCCACCACACTGCAACCTAGAAACAATACAATGTAAAAATGAGACCTTTGAAAGCCTGTGTAACCCAGAGAGCACATCTACCAGGAGCTGTTGGTCAAATAAACAAGCAGCTCATTAGTTTCTTATTGCTAGTCCTAAATGCATGAAACTGTCTGAGAAAAAAACAAGGCACAGTAGTCACAATCTGTCTGGGTCTGGTGAATCCAATCAAAAGGACTTGGAGAGTACATGTTGGTGCTGTGAGACTGAGGAATGCAAGTGGAGACACAGGGGTTGAGGAACCCTCCACAGTCTGTTTTGAACCTGCTAATGTGCTCTGCTCACTTAATGGCATCTTATAAAACACCTGGTCTCAAACACTCAAATATTGATTCAGTATATGGAAATCTGCTATTACACTACTGCTGTTTCTAGGAACAGCTTATATAAACAGAGCTGACATGATTGTGCCATATGGTTTTATTTCTGGAGTGCTTTGACTACATTTCTTAGGGGGAGGGGTAATTGATTGGAGTGATTTATAGGTCCCTCACTTCCTTCAAGGTGGATGATGACTAAGCTGTATAAGCCACGAATTTTGGTGTCCAGGTTCATGAGGGTTATCGGCTAATGGTTAACCTAATGACAAATCTCTGCTGTGCATTCACGTGTGACTCCAGTGAGTGGGTGATAAGGGCTAAATCCTCCATAGAGTACAAATGTTCAGGCTGAAAAGGAAGTACGTTTTACAGGCTCTATGTGCTTTTACCATGCCACATTTGCCACACATTAGAGAAGGCAAATACAGGGAAATGAGAGAGTTTGAAGGGACAAATAAGTTGTGGTCCTTTCACAAATAGCAGTAACAATTTGAGTATTGTACTGAGTAAAGAATGAAGCTTCAGGCTCTGGGTTTGGTTTAAAATTCTGAGGAATGTAGTCAGCTTGAAGATGCTGTTTGTCCTGACATTCCTTCCTCACCAGCCTAACTCTCAGGGCCTGCTCTCTCAGTTTGTCTCAAAAAACTGCCATATAATCTTTTATGATTTGGTGGATTCAGTTATACCAGCATCAAGGATCTGCAAAGTCATGGGGATATGAACGTCTCATGTGACATGAACTGGGTTGCAAGCAGGAAGTGAAAAAGATGTGTGCAACTGCTTGACTGTCCTCTTCCTTTGTTCTGTACATCTTCATCACAAACATCTGAACCCTGAATAATGCTTTTGTTCAACTGAGTTTGAACTACTCCTTATTCTCTTCACAGGCCTTTTGCTCACCTGGCTTTCTGGGTGCGCTTCATCCCTGTATTTCCTCTAAATACAAAATAGACAAGACTAATCAGCTACCAGAATTACAAAGACACAGCTGTGCAACTGTCTCCTTTCACATATTGCAAATAAACCCTCTCTTAAATATTTCTACCACTTCTGTATTTTGGATTGGTTGCATTGTACCTATGCTAGGAACATCCTAGATGGTCTCAGTTGCTGATCATTTGATGCTGCTAATTGTACACCTGGTACTTATCTATTGTGTTCCTACCTATGCAGTTTGTCACACACAGGGAGGGAGGAGCAGGAGCAGTTATGTGTGGAGCTGCTTATGTACACTTGGCAAGGTTGAACCCTTGGCTGGCCTGTACCTCTTAATTTTCATATCATGTAAGTTCTAAAACACTCCAGAATGCCATATTGCAGGTATGTAAATCACCACATCAGATTGGATTAACAGTCCATCTTGTCAAAAGCCTCTTACTATAGAAATATCATATGTTTTAACAGAAACAATCCTGCAATAAACAATTTTCTGTGTTTAAACAGAACGTTTCAGTCAGCTCAGTGGCATTTGTATATTACCAGGATGCAACAAGTTCTGCTGACTCATTTTGCTTAGTGAAGGCTATTTCCTTGCCTTACCCTGGAATTAATTGATTTAGTGCACTTACATTTGTAGAAAAGATTGAAGAACATGTGTTACATGCCTTACCACTGTTCATCATTTTACAGCTTTTGCCTTTCTAGGGCTTGTTTGTTTTCCTCCCAATGAGAAGATCTCTTCAGCTGGTTTATTTCAGGTTTGGGGATTTTTTTGATGGAATATTTTTCTTATTTCTTTATTAGTCCTACTTTTGGATTTTGCCAACTAGTAGTATATACTTTTCAGCCAAAAGTGATAGCGACTGGATCCAATAATAAATATTAAATGGCGCTTTTCTTATATATGATACTATGGATTTTAAAGTCTCCTGTATGTTTCTCTAAGCATATTCTTTCCCTTAGTTATATAATTTTAAAATCAATGCTAATATCTTCTAGTATTTTTAAGGTGGCACTACAGATGGAGTGGGTTTAAAATGCAAAGAAAACATTATTTGTTTTCACACTTCCTGTGTTTTAATATCTTGACTATAAATTTTAATTAAGGCCTTGTTTTCTCCTTTCCCACTGCCTAGCCATGCAGCAGGAAAATCATCAGGGTTTTCCCCCTCCTGACATCTAAAAACAGTTTACAAATATAGAGATTCTGCTGACTTGACCTGTATGGAGGCAAAAACCAGAACAGTGCTTCCCCATTAGGAAAATCCTTCTCTCTTAAGGCTGTGGGGTCAGAAACACCCGTCTCTGACATTTCTTCTGCACAACTGCATGTCATGGGCCAATCCTTCATATGCACTCCTACTGCTTTTCTTCCACTCCACCACTCCATGGCTGACCAGTTTTATCTAGTGGGTTTTCTGTACTGAGAAGGAAGCAGTGAGACCAAGCAGGGAAGCTGAGAAATCTCAGTTGCAGCCCTTCTGAGGGGAGTCTGATATAGGATGATGCAGTCTGCAAAGGGTGAACCATCTGAGGTGTGGGGAAAGGGACAGAACTGATTGTGTGATGCTGCAGGGTAAGGACAGCTGTTTCATGTGTGTGCCAGCAGAATAAGCCTATCCAAGCCCAGGTTGCTTTGTACTTCAGCTACACCTGGTGCCAAGCACACTTAGCTCATCCGCTTTGTGGAACCACAATAACATCAAATTAGTATCTCTCTAACGCAGCTTGCCAGCAGGACATGCAAGGAAAACAGCATTTGCCCTGCGCAGAGCTTGCCACCCTGCTCTTGCTGATCCCCAGGCCACTATTGAGGAGCTTTCTACAGCAAAGGGAGGAAGCAAAGGACATAAAGTTTGGTGCCATACAGGAACTAGTATGGGCAGTGAAGTAATAAAAAGTATTAGCGGAGCATGAAGGGAAGCACAGGGATGATTTGAAGTGCAGTAAATTCAGGTGGACAGAGGCAGTGTGGGTGGAGAAAGAAATACTCCTGTGAGACTGGATTCCTGCTGAGATCCTGCTTACTCTTAAGTACTCTTTTAGCAGGGTCCAGAGGTCACTCCCACCCTCACCATCCCCACCAGGCACCCACCTTATCCCTGTCCCATGACAGGCCAGCCAGGGACCTCAGTCATGCAATATGGGTTCAGCGGGGTTCAAGGAATCAACATATCCAAAATGACACCTGGGCTTTAGCATTTGGACTAAGCAGCAGATTCTTAGCTTTCATAAAGAGAAAATAATTTGAATGTGTCAGAGCTGTACCCAAAATTTAAAATTATTGTAGAAACCCTGGTGATTTCTTTTTTAGGTATGACTTACTGAGGTCACCACAAGATCTGCCTCAGCCAATTCCCTCCCTTCCTTATGTCTCAGTGTTCCTGTTTGAGTTGATAACACTTTGTACCTTTGAACTTTTGATCTATTTTTCCCCTAAAATGTCCTGTACCACTATTTTTCTAGTATCATCAACTTTCCACAGGTACTTCTCCTGCTTCTCTTTTAGACCTTTTTTTTCAAACTGTGAGACTGTGCCTTTCTGTGTGGCTAAGAAAGCCACAGAAATCTCAGAAACAAGATTTTCAAGAGATAAAGAGATAAACAGAATCAAGATAGAGAGATAAACAGAATCAGGTATGGCTAGATATGCATATAGGGGAGAAGCATGAAAATTCCTCAGTTAAGACTACTGATCATCTAGTGATATTCAAAAATGAGGATCTTAAGCACCTTAATTAGCATAATTGCAAACAAAATAAATTATACTCAAAACATTTAATACAATAAAAAGAAAACATTGGGATATGAAAAACAGATGAGCCTAATCAAACCCTAACATTTTATCTTGTGATTTTTAGAAATCCTTCCTCCTCTCTGCTTGATTTGGTTTTAGTTTAAATAGAAAAACAGATGGAGGTCAATGTTTTGTATTCAGTTTAAATGTGACCCAGGGGTATTTCAATCTCTCTAGACAAATTGATTTCAAAAGAACCTAAGTGTTTAGTCAATATCTAATGGTGATTATTCATGGGCTTTCTGGTACCAGCAATTCTCAATATAAAATTTCCCATCATACGAGCTTGATTGTGAATTCCGAACAATACTTATTGTTATTTAGGAGCTCGGGATTGATAATAGTCAGTGCAGGATTGATGATTTTAATCATCGTAATTCTTTCTCTGAAGGCTTTAAGAAAACATTACCTTTGGCTGTATTTCCACCTTACTCTTCCAGAGTATTTCACCAAAAAAGAACATAAATTTATCTTACTAGGAATAAACCAGTAGCTGACTTTCTTACATATGAGACAATACAGTGATCAATTTTCACAAAAAATAATATAACTGACAAAACTCTTTTCATTCATGAGTCAAAAGAACACTGTCAAACTGGTGTGTGTTGTACAGAACAAAACAAAAAACATTTGAATGGCTGGCAGAAAACCTCCAGTACTCCTCATGTTAACACTGTTAATGTTCACATCGTTCTGCTAGTACAGTTTTCAGCTTGTAACTGCAAGGCAAGAATCTGAGTTCTGTGAGATAAGTTGAAATAAGATACGTATCTGGTGAGGGAAATCTGCCTAATTTAGGAATTTATTATTATTTGCTGTGGTCCAAGTCATTGCATAGATGGCCTGCTTGAGTCCAAGTTTAGATAACACCCACAATATGCAAGCGGAATTCTATATTCGCCCTGGAACTTTAAACTGGCTGAGAGGATGACAGGGAACAGGTGTAGATCTACTTTACTGCCACATGTAGAGCCAAATTGCCTCACATATTAAACTGGAGACTATGTGCATCATTTGAAATTGGGAAGTGTGGCTTCTGTAGCAAGAAAAAGTTTATAAAATATCATTTTTTTCATCTTTAAAAGAAGATGGCTTAGCTTCAGAACCACATTGTGTGTTTGGCAAGGAAAAGGCAAGCAACCGCAAGGCAAACCTCAAACCATAGGAAACAGCTCCTCCAACCTGTTTTATGGTGATCAACCACAGGAGATCCCAGGAAGGACATCTGCACAGTGAAAATGCTTGATGTCAGAGCTCTATTCTCCAGATCAATGCTCTATTAGTGATGATTATGTTTCTGTGTACTTTTTTGTATGCTGCAAATACCATCATTACTCTCTATAATGATGGAGCATAAGGCCAACAGTGGGCAGCTCACCTACTGTTAAGATCAGAGACCTAGGAGCTTCCTGATCACAGCTGAGAGTCTGCATCCCTGTGTTTCAGTTCATTGCTCTAAAAATAGGACAGTTGAACAGGCCTTTTCTGTGGAGCACGATACAGACACCAAGTACTTACTGACAAGACTTCTGAGAACATCATCTGTCAACAAGAACATTATAACAAAAATGTCATATTTCTGAATCCCTGCCAGGAAAAGAAGGAAATCTCTAATAGTCAAGGTTTCAAAGCTTGTGTTTCTCACAGTAAGTGATATATTTATTTAACATCCTCATGGTTTTACTTAAAAACTAATGAAAAATACATTTTTTCTGGAAAATAACACCTAATTTCTTTGGAAATGAAAATATGGAAAACTAAACCCGTTAACTTTCTATTTTTTGTCTTCTAACTGCCTTCCCACTTTGCAGGTTACATTCAACACAGAAGGACTGTAATATTTGTATAACAATATATAATTTATCTGTATATCAGATTGGAGTCCTTCCAATAAATTCTATTTCTAATCTAGATTTTTTTGATCACTGTTAGCTCCCATGCTAGGGAGGAACTAGGAAAGAAGAGACTTCACAAACTTCATAAAGCAACTTCATCACAGCAATTGATAAAAGGGACTAGAAGTATAATTTAAAACACGTAATACAATAAATCAGAGTTAGACAGTGGAGTGATAAAATAACATTTGAAAAAGGGGAAATGCAAGATGAATATGAGCAAAATCTTCTGCCAGTGAAGTGTTTTATAATGCTAAAATAAATCTCCCAGGGATAGTAAGAAAAAACCCTGTGGATTTTTGCACAGTGAATGCACAAATTCTTCATGATATTATTGAATGGAATGATCAGAGATATCTTTAAAAAGTACTTTCAATATCCTGCCTGTTCTGTTTGTCCGAGAAGACATATTTTTCAGTGGTTGCATTAAAAATTATGTAAATTTCTTAGTTTTTCCTTCCCCGTGCAAAACATAATTTTCCAACTTCACATTAAATGCTTGAATTTATATGCAAATCCAGATGTAGCCATATATAAAAAATGTGTGATAATTTTAATCACTGTGAGTAAATTTGTTTATATTGGTTACTTTGGGAAAAATATCAAAATAGTAATTGTATCACAGTGAACATCATCACAGTAAAGTGTGACAAGTTCCTTATCTTTAAAAAATATTGCCCTTAGTAAGCTGTACTTAATGTTATATTGTTCAAGTAATAAAATAGAAGTCATACTTAATTTTTTACAATATTCACTGTGTTTATATTAGTACTTTTTAAAGCTGTTACTTTTCTATCCTATTCAGAAAATAAGAAACTGAATTCATTTACAATTTGTTAGTTTATTGGTGAAACGATATGCATTTTTTATTATTTCTTTCCTACTACAATAAATTTGAATGTAGAACCTTGCTATAATCTGGAAATAAAGTCCATATGCAAAAAATGTGGAGAGGATGACATGTGACAGAAAAAAATTCGCTCTAAGTGCATCCATTTTTACCAGTTTTTCCTAAAGACAGAAAAAGTTCAAGGACAATGAATGAAGCACTTAATACAAAGCCATAAAGGACATATATTAATCAGTATATCTCATTTTAAAATTGTTGCTGTGTATTTCCGGTGCTTTCAAATTGAATAGCATTTTTCTGTACCCTGAGAGTGAAAGTGAGTAAACTGTGTTGCTTCTGTTGCATTTCCTGGATTTAAATGTAAGAATTGTACTTTAAAATAAGATTATATTCCAGGATTTATGCTACATTATGACCCAAGAGGTGTGCATTCCTTGGATGTGACATTTCCTGTAGAGTCACAGAAGGCTCACATAAAGTTCATGCGTAAAGCTGTCATAGAGGTTTCCATATCACTCCCAGGAGAAGGAGGACACTGCTAAGTGCCACTGGAACCTGGCACAGTCCTCAGCTGTTCCCTGGGGACACTGTCCTCCTCAGACTTATGCTGGAGGATTCAGTGACATACCAGCAGCTCAAGGTAACAGGATCACAAAGGCTTCAAATCAGCCTTGAAGGTACACACAGAATACAGCAGAGAATACACACCAAAACCTATACGCTAATAAGGTAACTGCAGAAACCACTGGCAAAAAGTGGAGGACAGAAAGTCTGTTACAGACTTAAAATCATGTGATTGTCCCTCTGAAGAAGCTCTGGTTTTGATTAGAGACTTTGTGTTTCTCTCTGTGTGCAGGGTCAAGTCTTACACTATAAATATTTCATCATGGGTACCCAGTCTTCATCTGTTTGGAAATCTGATTTCAGAAGCAGTAAGAAAGACTGAGAGGGTCAAATTATACTTGATGTAACTCCCTGGCAGAAAACCAAGGATAAATTTGGCCCACGTGTATGAATAGAAGTAACTAAAAATGTACAAGTGTTACAGAGCAAGATAAAGCAGCAAGTCAAGGGAGAACAGAGGACATCAGCTTGAGAGGTAATCAATATGTGTGGGAGGCTGGAAATGATAAGCAACACCAATGTCAACAGAAAGTCAGAAGCAGGGGGAAGAAAGCTATCACTGTGTTGTATAATAAAAACTTTCTGAAACCATCAGAGCTTGCCTTTCATTATTTAATTGCTATGGGTTATATTATGCACTTGATGGCACTAATATGCAAAAGCAGAAGTGATGAGGGATATTTCAGATCTTTTATTAGGCTTTAATATTAAATTTTAATATGTCATTTTAATGGGAAAAAAACCCCTTGGTTTGCAGTTCTGAATACACCCCACCACCCATGGCCTCAAAAGCAGGCATTGTTTGTTAGATGATGTGTACAGTAAGGGCAAAGTAGCTGGATGGTTCATGTGCTGCCTTCAAAAGGAATGAGCAAATAGCAAATCAAGACTGACACTGTCCTGTTCCAGTGTCAGTAATTTCTGATAGATGAAAGATGCTTTTTAACAAATGAATAAATATCTAGACTGATCCCAGTCACGGTATACATAAGACCTTGCCTGGAAGTGCAAAGAGGTAAAATGTTCACTGGTCAGGGGAAGATTTGGGCTGAATATCTCATGCTTATTTTAAATAAATAAGAATCTATTTATTTTCTCAGGTTGACAGAGTGGTGTGAGTGTAATTTTGGAAATGGAAAGGCCAACTTACAAAGAAAGAATCATTACTTAAAATTAATATCTGGCTACATCATTGCCCAAATTCTATGCAGACATGTATTCACACCAAATTAGGAAGGTGCAAACATAAGCAAGGTATTGACTATGAGAGTTTACATTTCCTAACATGGCAGCTTCTATATCTAATTATGATGTATTTTAGAGCACATGAAAAAATGGTCTTTGTTACTCTACTTGACAGAAATGTGTAGATCCTTTCAGATCTTGACTGTTTTACCAGGTGCTGTGAGTACACATGTACTTACTACACCAATGTTAGGTAATCCTCCACATAATAACTGAATTTTATTTTGATAGTTTAATTAATAGTATAATCTACATGGCTGCACCTTTTAGACACATACTCTCTTTTTCTTAAAAAGCCTGACCAGTGTATTTTCCCACCAATGAATTAAAATATTTAAGTGCTTGTTGGTATTTTTTTAACAGTGTACTCACAAAAGACTACAGTGTGTAAAGGGAAACAGGTAAGTCTGCATTTTGGCTCACTTTTGAGATGCTTTGGTAGTAATAGCTGTTAGTGTTATGACAGCATTAGTACATCCTCCTTTTTGTAACACATTCTCTAAACACTCACTTTCTTGGTCTTTTGAATCCTCTAATTAGAGGGCCAAATCAAATGAATTAAAGTCTCTGTTTTTTTGTTTACTCAGGTCTTTTCCCAGGAGGTTGTGTTGCACAAACATTCATTCCAATGGCCAACGTGCATACATTTGGAGTGAGATATGGGAAGTTTTCTCAGTTGCCCCACTTCACTCTGTCAGTCCAGCATCTCTGCTACCAGCACTTAGTCTGCTTATAAGTGTGTGTCTTTATGTGTGTCTTCCTAACTTCATCTCAGAATAACTGAAAAGTTTATGAGAAGCATATGGAAAGGAGGAGAAAAAATAAAAAGAGATTAGACCATAAAAGTCTCTTACCCAAAACACTTACAAGAATTTGGCTTTGTGTAAGATTTAGATACTACTTATTTAAGAGTCTCTATTATGTACTACCCCGGCCTCTCTTCCCTCTCCTCAGTGTCACTTGGGAGTATACATGAAAACATCTCCAAAAGAACATGCTGAATCCTGATTATTTCCTGTATATGCACTTGTAAACACTGCACAGCACTTGTTTTCAGTCTTGTACCTTGTTTATTTCATCCCCAAACTGATTGATTACAGGGTGTTATACAAAAGGCAAAAAGTATAAATTACTCTTGAATTTGACAGTCTTTTGGGTATCCATTACTTTGACTTCAGAATTAAACACTGAGGTTCTGATTTACAGGCCAGGGTTTGTGGTGCCTCCCAGCGTACTTTAATTATTTGTCATTAACTTAAATTTTTACATGAAAAGGGCCCCTTAGTCCCACCTGCTATTCTGAGCTTTAAAAATTTGTTCTCTTTATGAAAGAAAACACTAGACCATTCTTTTTTGGTTTTGTTTTTCTATTTATTTGATTGGGGTTTTTTTGTTTGTGGTTCTTTGTTGTTAGTGGTGGTGGTTTTGGCTTTTACTGGGTTTGAATTTTTTTTGGTTGGTTGGTTCCTTGAGATGTTTTGGGATTTTTTGTTTGTTTTTGGATTTTGGTTGGTCAGTTGGTTTTTTTAAGGATTTTTTTTTTCTGTCAA
>VYXF01003852.1:347332-367287 GCA_013397295.1 Polioptila caerulea | reverse complement strand
AGAACATTAAAGCTTAAAGCTACTCTGTGTATGTTCAGGCCACTCAGATCTAAATCCATGCTCATTCTCTTTGAATAACTGTTAATATAGAAGAATATAAATCATTTTCATTTATCTGTCCACCACAACTCATCGCCTTAAACAAAAACTATTCTGAGGTATTTTCAATAAAGTACCAATTTTATCATAGGATCCAGTTTAGACTAGTGAACTGCAGAAGGAGCCCCAAGATTAGTTTTTGAAGACCTGTTAAGATGCATATGAAAAACAAAATCACATATTTCTAAAGAAATCTGTCCTGCCACTACAAATTTTTAAGGGAGTCCAAAAATCTCAAAGAAGTAGTACTCTAGCATTTGTAAGTTGTATTTTCAATTTTTTCACTGCTAAATTAAATTACTTTCTGCTGGAGAGAATCCCACCGTAGCTTTTGTCATTGACTTTACCAGGAACGGTGCCATGCCCAAATATATTGAGAATTATATTCTAATATATATAGATAATAGTAATCTTCCTACAGTATTTTAACTTTTTTATCTCATGACTAAGAACTTGCTAATCTAACTGAAAGCATCTCATAGAATATTTTGGGGGTCCCCTGGGAAAAACAAGGATCTTTAAAGATAGCAAGGCAGATGTTTTTCATCAGCAATAAGTAGTTTATCATTTAACTAACACAGGAGGCAAGACAGATCTTGGACATCTTGGTACAGGCAGATAGCTGCTGTATGAGACATTGTAATCTAGAGTATATTACTTTAAACTTTACAAGGACTTAAGATCCTCAAGAAATTCAAAATGCAGCAGCATCCAAAAAAAAAAAAAAAAAAAAAGAATAGAAAATCAGAAAAGCAATGGAAAGAAAGCAAGGCTTTCTATCTGATTGTTATATCCTGTTAACATCACTCTAAACTCAGCAGACAAAATTCAAATTGTTGATTTTATGGAGTTATTGGCACTAAACTGCTTACAAAAAATGAAAGAAAAGGAATTATTTCACCAAAAAAACCCTCTTCCTTAAAGCCATTGCCTTTACATGACTTTAGGAATAGGTTCTTTCTTTTTATATTCTTAATAGTTATTTCATAACTATAATAGTTATGAAAAAAAATTTTGTTTCACCTTCAAGTAAAAATAAGATACCTGGTATCTAATTTATATGTTTTCTTTTGTTTATATCTTATAATTATTCTTTTGATTCATTTAAAATCCCCTTTGAAATGCTGAATATTAGAAAGGCAGCACAGATGCTGAATCTGTTTGCAATGGCCTAAAAAAGTGCAAGCTTTAATCTGATGTCTAGGCTGCATTAAAAAAATTGGATTGAAAAGGATTAGATTAGATTAGACCTTCTGGATTTAAAAATGTTAAAACTCCATTTATGCTTTAACATAATCTCCTTCCACTCTCTGAAGCCATCAAGCTGAGCTCTGTCCCTTGCAAGTATTTTTTATTATTATTATTATTAAATTTGCTTCTTTTTCATTTTAACATCCTAGTTTCATATTTGTAATAGCAAGAAATCCTCTGAGACAGATCTAAAAGTTCTTCCTGACCTGGTGAATGGAAGGGCAGGCACTTAAACCTCTGGCTTTTATGATGATTTTATGTATTTGTGCACAGTCACAAATGTAAATATTAATAGCTAGTTTTTAAAAGCCAAATAAGAGTGAGTGCTTTTAAGAACTTTAGAGGCTTGTGAAAGAGTGGTGATGTTTTACAGTACAACAACTTATTTACAATGCATTATTATGAAGAAATGTGCAGTTTAAAAAGCAATCATGCACTTTAGTAAATCTGAAGTACCTATTACCTACAGCATCTGTTAAAAAAATCCAACCAAGCAATAATATTTGCAAGCTGCTCGTGGTACTTCAGAATTCAGATTGGCCTTTATTTTTCATATAAACAAAACCAAAACATTGTTTCGGGGTTAAGGGATGGCATCTCTCAGAAGCAAAATGGAGGAATAATAATACCCTTCCTGGGATCCATGCAACCTTTACAGTGGTCAAGATGATGATGGTACTGCTGAATTCCTGAGCATTCCACACTAAGAGTAGGGCTATCAGATTTTCCAACATCACTTACTCTGTACTGAAAATATTTGAGGCAAACCAAAGACATTTATAAATATTAAATAATACTATCTGATATGTGTGGGCGATTATAGAATACTAACTCCTATATGAATATATTAAATCACTGGCACCATTTCTGCTCAGCTATGGTGAATCAAGACTTTTTTTTGCCCATGGAGCTCTGATACGTCATGTGGTAGTTCATACCACCATATATGCCTTAATTTCTGCCTCTGGACACAGGCTCTGGTGAACATCCAGAAGATCCATTATCATCATTTGGTATGACCTAGCAATACAAATAAATGGGTGCTACTATTGGAAGAGTGGTGCTTGCTGAGTTGGGCTCAGGATATCTGGGAGGACATAGCAAGGAACTATGTTTGCTCCAATTAAAGAGTTACACTGTTGATGAATCTGGTCTGGGACATTAGAAGTGAACTGTCTAAACAAGGCTGTTGTGGCACCAGCATAAAATGAACAAATAATCTGACCAATAATGTCAATTCTCAATTTTGACATCTCCATAATTTCATCCAATAATTAAAAAGATCATTATCATGTACATATTAAAGAATAAGGGTAACTAGGTAAAAAATTTTGTTATCTAATTTTCTACAATCCTTGTGAGGCTCAAAGCTGTCAAGAAAGGTGTAACCAGCTGGATACTATTTTCCCTTAGCAACATCAGAGAAACTTAAATATTTTATTACTTTGGTAGGTATTTTTATCTTAATCTTTTTGTTTTCATATACTTTTCTGACAGCCACATTTAAAAAGAGATATGGTTTATATTCATAGCACACATCTAAGTATCTGAGGCAAATATCCTCTAATAAAGACCAATTTGATTTCATGTGTTCATTTTCATAATCCCTCAGAGACGGCTCATTGTTGCCCACACTTTCTCAGGTTCTCCAGCTAAGAATATTGTTTGCTATGTTAGTTAGTACAGAAATCCAATACTGCTTGGTAGACCATCAAAATATGAGCAAAACTGCAGTGGCCCATGAGATGTTACCTCTTATGTAAAAGTCAGCTACCAATTAAAAATCATTAGGATTAAGGCTCAATAGTTCCCATTAAGAGAGTTGAAATTAAAATGTACAAAATATCTGTGAAGAACCACAGGAAAGCTGTATCATGGTTCATCCAAACACAAGACAAAATACTGTAAGAATTGAAGACTTAGTTATCATTAACTTATTAAACTCATTAAACTCATTAACTGTAATTCATCATTTATAATTGGTAAATCAGGACAATTTGAGATGCATTAGTAGTAGGAAATTTACTTCTTGTTAGTTATCAAAAAATTCAAGAAACAGTCAACAACTGCTACCAAAAAACCACTAAAAGCATCTAGAACTTCTCTATTTAGAGGTTGAAGCTAATAAAATCTGGATATTTTTTACCTTCTCTTCAACTCTGCAGTCAAGGTTGTGACAGAAATGAACTTTCATTAAAGGGTGAACCAAAACTCCTGACCATAATTAACCACTAGTCCTAACAGCAGAGACTGAGGCATTGGAGAGATCTGGACTTGAGGAAACCAAATCACAGTTCTTACAGTGAGGATGAAATGGATGAAATGCAAGCAGATTGTTGTAAAGAATGTCAAGAAGATTGTGCTGTTTTAGGGAAGAGTACCAAGCCTACAGTGCCTTGCACATTAAAGGTAGATAGCCACACATTTTACTTGATTATTTGTCTCTAATTTCGAGCTTCTAGCGATTGTGTCAGGTCTATTTTGATTGCTCTTGACTGCAGCAATTTCAGTACTGATTTTCATCAGTTTATATTGTAATTGTTTAAAATTCTCACTTGAAAGAAAATTTATCAGCCACAACAATATTCTATGAGACTATTCAAATTTTATATTTAAATTAAATTCTGAATTGATGTTAAATTCAATACACTGAAATTTTGGTTGTAATAAAAGGTTAGTAAAACAAGCACCACAAGTTATCAGAACAATACTGGCTATTGATGGTTTTCCTGAAACCATATTTTTCTTAATTTTTACAACTGAAATTACAATTTTCTTATTTTTTCCTCTTTTCTGATCAAATTTCCCCTTTTATATTAATTGAGTAGGTCTCTTTCACTAACAGAAATGGCCGAATAGTATATCACATTCTCCCAAGAACCTGGGTACCAAAGCCTTTAGCATTAGCTGTTGCTGAAAATATTTGCAAATGATACAGTAATGCTGACCTAGAGTAAAAATCCCTAGCCCAGACATTTCTTATTAAATTTCAGTAATTCAGGTGCCCTGAGAAAAAATTTTCAAGGATTTGAACCAGGCACATGCAATGTGGAAGATGTGACTAATATCGCAGTTGTTCTACACTAATAAATATAATTAGAAGTCATTTAGATAATTACATCTCATGGTATTTTGTGGGTGAAAAATAAGTTCTATATAATCCTATTTTTTTCCCTCATATTTTGTGATTTATGGTTAATTGTGCAATACTCACTATCAAATATTTAAAGCATGCTAACCTGTATTGATTGTCTATTTGTTGAGTAAGAAATAGGATACTAGTATAAATAGAATTATGGAATAGCAGAAAAAAACTCTGTAATTCCAATTTCTGTAAAATACTATTGCCATTGCTAACTCAGCATTAAATCCTAAACTGACATGATTATTTGACCAGATAGACTTAAAGCTATTAAGTAGATAGAAAGACAATATACCAATATACACTCATATCAGTGTGAAGCACTGCTATTCTGATTTGCAACCAAAAAAAAACTATTTTCAAAAAATTTGTGGAAAAATTGTAACTCCTGTATGTGGTTTCTGCAGGTCAAGTCAACCATAACCTCATATTTTATTATTACTCTACAGACATCGTAGAACCAACACTTTTACTTGTATATAACCTTGAGGTTGTGCCCTAAGGCAGACTGTCAGAGACTGTGAATAACTCTTCTTTTCACACATCCTTACTGCAGAACAGCTAGATGGTTGAGGACTGAAAAGTTCAACAGGTTAAAAGGCTAAGTAGATCTTTTCTGATAAGGAAAAACATTGAGAAAGAAAGGCTTATAGGAGGAGTCTTAGGAAATGCCAGCATCTGACAGTCTTGGACATCAGGTCTGAAAAAGCCGCCCAAACAACTCTCCCTCAGGTGTCTCTATGGACTATTCCATGAAATCTCAGCCTCGGTCACAGAAGTGGGGAAAGTCTCTGACTTCCCTTTGTAAGTTGGTCAGTGTAGCACATACGGTGACACCTAACCCAGGGAGATATTTTCCTTTTCCATCTCAGGGGACTCTAGGCTGTCGAAGGAGGTTGAACAAACCTACCATCATCTCTCTGAAGAAGCAAGTCCAATTCCTTCCCTTGGGCTCTGACCAGCCACATGAGCAGAAGCCGGGTGCAGTCAGCTCACAGGCAGGCACCATCTGGCAGGGAGCCTGGGCCTGAGCCGAGGAGCAGAGTGTGGAGGCTGCCGGCCAGCAAGGCTTCTGCCTTTCAGCCATGGGAAGCCATAGGATCAGCGGACCCAAAAGTGAAAACAAAGCCTTGGTGCCACCATTCTGCTCAGTTAGAATGCTGGATTAACACAGCTTTGGTATTCAAAAAAATAATCTAGGTCTATCAGGGAAGCCATCTCCCCAGCATGAGCAGCCCTAGGTGTAATATAGCAGCCTATTTGTCAATTGCATTTCCAATGGAAATGAAGAGGGGGAAAAAAAATTTTCTGATTCTGTCTCACAAAAGTAGAAAAAATAATTTAATTTTTTTTCAGTGGTGCTTCCTGGTTTTATTGGTTGTTTTCTTTTTCCTTTTGAGTCTTAAATGAAATTACAAGTTATAGGGAGAATTTAAAAATCACAACCCAGTGATCCTTCAACAAACATCCAGGCAATTCAATGTATGACAGGCATATTAGGAGGTCCTTCTACTTCAACTTTCTGAGACTTATTGGAGAGCTATTATCACAGAAATCAATAGAGGAAGAAGTATCTTCAGTCAATGCTGATCAACATGATGGATCTCTAGAATAAACTAAGGTTTCAAGAAGAACTCTTGAGTGCTCAGGGTAGTTATTGATATACTGCATTTTTGCATTTGCACTTTTACTAAGCTAAAAACTATTTTTTCTTTTCATTTTTTCATTCACTCACAATGTTTCCATTAAATAGAATTCCTAATCCCAGTTCAACGTGGGACTTTTTCCATGATAAAATGGCAATGAAGGTATAAATCCTAGAAGTTTTCCCTAAATTTTTGGAAATGACAGTTATCAGTGGCTGCACACAATCAGACTTAAGTGGGTTTAATAATGAAAAACAACAACTAAATTGAAAAACATATAAACTCAGCAGACATAAACAGCTGCTGTGTTTTTCTCTTAGTGAAAATTTGTAGCTGTATTTGCTACTTCCTTTTCTAGACAAGTCTTTCACTGTGTACTTTCCAAAACAACATTATTTGCCTGTATTAGCTAAACTGTTATTTACAATTACATGTTTTTATTGTCCTCTTGTCCTTTATGCACATGTATATGTATTTATAAATGTAGTCATAAGTGTGTATAAATATTCTGCTGAATTTTCTTTGCCCGATACCACTATGATCTGTTGATATGTAACATTCTTTGAGACAGATCCCATGCTTTGGATTTAAGTGTGTTAAATTAAAATACAATAAATCAGAAATGCATTAATCACTTTTAAAAACTCTTATAAATGAGAACAGTGAAAAATGAATCTTATATTTTGTCCTGTGACTCATTCTTTTACAATAATTCTTTGGTGAAAAGAACTAATGTACTGGAGAATCAATAAACTTTCAGACATACTACATCAGTGTGTTTCCTTTGTTGATCTATATTTTCATTATTAACAGTTTATGTCAAGAGTGGCCCCTGTGTAGCTGAGGTATTTTTAATTTATTTCATCACTGTGGAATTCTTGTCTGTTTGAGGGATCTCAGATAGGACAACAGAGTCAGAAACCCAAATTAAGACTAACATATTGCAATTAAGATTTCTCAACTAAATCACTTGGGTGCTGGATTTAATTGTTCTTTTTGTTTACAAAGGGTATTTTATTTGTTTTCTTCTGTGCTAAACTTGAGTTTGTGATTCCCATTTTATTATAGTGAATCCACTGTTCCTTTTGTTTATGTTTTGTCAAGTGAATTTTATAGATTTTTCATAAGTCATAAAGTCAGAGGGAGATTTGTTTGCTAGAGAAACTCCTCAAAATCATTATTCTTTAATAATTACATTGGAATGGAGTCACAATTACCATGAAATTATGGTTTTTGTAATTTAAGAATATTATGCTTACAGAACAAAGAAGTACATACTTCAGCAAAGCTAATACAGCAAATTTTACAGATAAGTAGCACCTGATTTAGATGGGTGGATCAACCTTCTCATTTCAGTATATCCTGAGAACATATTCACAATATCACGGTGTAGTAATTTTGCATTTTGCAAAAGCAAACCACAGCACAAGACTTTCCTATTTCTCAACATCAGCCCCTAGTCTGAATGTACCATGCATGTCCTCCAGCCGAAGAACCTGAGAATGACAGATCCCTAGAATAACTTGAATTGGAACAGACTTTAACCTTTTTGGATAGCTTTAAATGGCTATCTAGTCCAAATCCCTGCAATGACCAGGGAGTTCTTTGACTAGGTGTTCACATGCCACACACAGCTACTGAGACAGGACTGCCTTTTACCCATAGCAGAGACTTGCAGTCCCCTCTTGCTGCTGTTGATTATGTCTTGTCATCTGCTGCAGTGCAGCTGAAATGCACTCTGGTGGTCTGGGCCAGGCAGACTGAACCTGCCTCAGTTTATGGTCACTTGATGTGTGGGTTTTGGTAAGACGAAACATAGTTGTTAACTTCTCATTCAAGGTAGCAGGATTTTTATTCATAGGGAAGATTAGGCAGTGGGTCGCTCTTTGCTACAAAATTAACTGTTTCCAACTCAGTACTATCAAAATAACCTTTACTGGTCAGTGTAAGGCTCTTATCTAGTCGAAGAAATTATCATCATCCTGTATGATAACTTTTATTCAATACAGTAATAAGGACTAAACCCTGTAGTTTTACTCCTTCACCAAGTCTTTGGTGGTTGCTCAACCTTGCCTACCATCATGAAGTGCATAGAAAGCTCAGTTTCTCTCTTTTACTGGCCGAGAAAAGATGCTCTGAGCTGTTCTCCCAAAAAGGCATAGGGATAACTGTCACAACAGTACAAGAAGGGCAGAATTTTTGTCTAGAACAATATAGTATCTGGTGGGTTGTTGCAATAGTTCAGCTATTTACTGCTCCAAATCAAAAATATTTGCAAGATGATGCTCTTACTATTCAAGAGATGGATCCTAAACTGTTTCTGGTTGCAATGTCTGAGATTAAACAACTATGCCTTTTACAAAAGTTCTGACAGATAATCTCTTCGTGCAAATTTTAGATTGTTTTTTCTGCTACATCAGAACTTTAATAATTGGTGTATTGCTTGCTTGCTGCGAATTTTATTAGTTTTGTGTCCTTGAGCTTAGTCTTCCAAATTTCCCAGAAGTCAGAAATAAGTGAAACTTTCTAGTGCACGCAGTTATTAATGAAATAATAACCTATTTCTCTTTGCATTTGCACTAGTTTTCATTTCACAAACTTTAAAGAGATCAGTGGATTGAAGCACCAGTGTTGTAAGCCTGACTATCATTTTGAGCTTTGCAAAGATTTAGACGGAAAGAAATCTAATCCTTTCTTAATTCAAGATGAGCTATTTCACTTCTTCTGTTAATTTCAATCTGATTTGTGGGTTGCAAACAACAAACTTATCAGGTCTAGTCTGTCTATACATAAGCCAAGGACTGAAATGATTTTAACTGCTAGAGTAATAATTTTATTTACAGAATACCACACTCTCCTATAAGCAAGGCCCCCAGCTTTCAATTTCCAGCTACAGTACTTTTAAATGAAACATAACAGACTGGACAGAAAAATTAAGGATAAAAGTAGATATGAAGGTAGAAGAAAGTGAGAGAGGAATTAGGAAAAGAAAGAGTGGGAAGAAAACAGTGATTCACATTCCAGTGACATTTTTGAGAAAAGGGAAATGTATTCTAACGTATACATAGCCCTTTGATGTATGCACTTCATGTCAGCACTTCTTCCTTAGCGATAGTCACATTGTGACTCTTGGAAATATATTTAGCTTTTATTTCACAAAGCTTGCAATCCATCATTTCTTCTCTCTGCATCCTTTCTCCTCTCATTAGCCCCTGTTAACTGAATAATCCTTAAATAACTAAATAGCAGTCTAATTGGAGAGCATAAATTTAAAATCTCTGAGTTGCCACCTGATAATAAAAACAAATACAGTCTGGAGGTGACAGAGTTTTGAGCACAGACCTACAATTTCAGCACTTCTGCTCTTCAGAAAGTTTCAGCCTTGCTAGAGTGATATGCTTCTATGATTAGTGGAACTAAATACCTCAAGTCCCAGTAGGATATTAAGATGAACAATCCTTTGTGCTTTCATAGGCCTTCATCTGAGAGCTGTGTTCAGAATACAGAGGATAGAGTAAAAAACAACTTTAGCCATGACCGTAGCAGTGCCTAGCATGAGTCAGAGGTTTAATTGCTCACCGCAGGTTCAATTTCTTTTTCTGCATGAGGGTTCAAAATTCTGGAAGGAATTACTGACCAACAGGATATTGGCTTTTGATTCAAACATTGACATGTGTCTCAATAGCATGACAAAATAATACAAACTAACAAGTACAACTAGCCAGGTGTTTTGGCTGGCCTAATTAGAAGGACCCTAATCCTTAAAATTTTTTACCATTATACATGCACTGTTATTTAGGTATATGAACAGTGTTTTTAGTAGAAAAATTATTAAGATTATGCAGAAAATAAGATCTAAGATCAAATCAATAAGAAGTGGTTTATTAAAAAATGTCAGAAAATAATTAATTAAATTTGTGTTCCTTCTTCATCTGTTTTCTGATTAAATTTTTAATATGTCTTTTTTTTCAAAACAAAAAACTACTACTTTGACAGACACCTATTTCGTGTAAATGAAATATACAATTTCATCATATTAGATTAGTAAAATGATTCTTTTTTCTCTTTTTTGGAACTCAAACAGGATTTAACTTTTTATACAAAGAGTGATATACTGCAATACAATTTGTGTAAATTTCTGAAATGTTCCTGATTTTCCAAACATTCTTCAATGAATCTGTAAAAAGCACAGATTGCAGAGTGGTCACTACTTGTCATAATGAGCTTAACTGAAATACATCAGTATAATGGAACAGTTCCTTCCCCACCAAAATTATCAGTTTTCCACTGAACCCAGAATGGTTGAAGAGACTATGTGACACTTGTTTTTGTTGTATCTGTAAAAAATATTTTCCATTCAAAATATTTTACAGGTCATTCAGCTTCCTGTTAGGTCCTTTTCATCTGCTACTCTGATGATACTTGAAGTTCTGCTAAAATGGAAAAAATTAGAAAACACTATTTTGAATTTTGCAAGGTAAATAGTGTTAGCAGGCATACAAGTATATAATGCAGAAATCTTAGAATTTTCTAAACAAATCTAAATTCATGGAAAACCAGACACTTACAAAATACTTCTAAGCAATGATCTCTCCTTAATGCAATGCGCTGGAAGATCTTAAAAGCAGGTGGCTTTGTTCAGTCCTGGATTCTCCATACCAGTAAAACATCTATAGAATTTAGAAAAAGATATATCAAGTAAAGACACTTTTTCATCATCTACTTTATATTTGCACATATTATGAAAGAATTAAAATTTATTTAATTATCTAAGATTTATCAAAATAATATACTTTCTCCTCACTACAAGAGAAGAAAAACATGAGTTTTAAACTTAGGCATAAACGAGAAGAGTTAGACACATGCATGTGCCTGCAGGGCTGTGATCTTCTTGGCATAGTGGAGATGTGGTGGGATGGTACCTGTGGCTGCAGTGCTGGAATGGAAGGATACATGCTCTTTAGGAAGGGCAGGCAGGGGAGGTGAGGAGACAGTGTCAACTTCTGTGTCAGTGGCCAGCTGGAGAGCAGAGAGCTCTGTCTGGGGTGGGTGAGATGCTGACAGACAGGTGATGGGTCAGGATTAGAGAGAGGGCGGAGACAGAGGACATTATAGTGGAGGTCTGCTACCAGCCACCTGAGCAGGAAGGCTGAGCAGCTGAGACTCTCTACAGACAGATATGGGTAGCCTCCTGTTCATAAACTCTGGTCCACATGGGGATCTTCAACCTCCATAATAGCTGTTGGAGGGAAAAAAAACCAGCAAGTTCCTAGAATTCATTGATGATGACTTCCTTCTTCAGTTAGGAGTAGAGGAGAAAAAGTGCTCTGCTGGATTTTCTTCTCATCAAAAAGGAGGGGCTGGTGGAAAATGTGAAGCTCAAGGCAGCCTAGTCTGCAATGACCATGAAACAACAGAGGAAACGAAATCCTTAGAGCAGCAAAGAGCGTACATAGCAAGTTCACTGACCACTCCACAGGGGAGCACACTTTGGCTTCTTTGGGGATCTGCTTGGTGGATTACCATGGCATAGAGCCCTTGAGGGAAGAGGGGCCCAAGAAAGCTGGTTGATTAAGGATCACTTCCTCCAAGCTCAGGAGAAATGTATCCCTACAAGGAGTCAGAATGGCATAAAAATCCAGGAGACCTGTATGGGCAAAAGCCCAAAATTTAAAAGGAAGCCTGTAGAGAATGGAAGCAGGGAAAAATAGCTTACAAGAAATACAAAGAAATTGTACCAGTAACTAAAAATCAGGTTAGGAAACCTGAGACATTGATAGAATTAAATCTGGTCAGGGATGTCAAGGGCAACAAAGAAAGCTTCTCTAGGCAGGTGGGTGATAAAAGCAGGACAAGGGAAAGTGTGAGCATTCTCCAGAAGGAGACAGAAGAGCTGCTTCCCCAGGACATGAAGAAGACTATGGTACTTGCCTTTTCTGCCTGTTGTCACCAACTGCTTCAGCCACACCATCCAAGACACAGAATGAAAAAGCAGGGACGGAAAACGAAAAACCACCTGCTGGAAGGGATGCCATCCTGGGGGACCTGGACAAGCTTGAGAGTTGGGCCTGTGCAAACCTTATGAAGTTCAACAACTCCAAGTGAAAGGTCTTGTACCTGAATTGGGGCAATCCCAAGCACCCTACAGGCTGGGCAGAAAATGGATCAAGAGTAGCTCTGACAAGGACTTGCAGATGTCGATGGACAGTTATATCCACTTGAAGGACAAAAAGCCAATTTTATCCTGGGCTGCATTCCACGCAGTGTCACCAGCAGGGTGAGGGAGGGGAATCTGCTCCTCTATTTCATTCTGGTGAGACCTCACCTGGAAAACTTCATCCAGCTCTGGGATACTTAACATAAGCAGGACATGAACCCCTTAGAATGGGTCCAGAAGAAGGTCGTGATTATGACCAGAGGATTTGAGAATTTCTTCTACAGAAGCAGGCTGAGAGAGTTAGGGTGCTCAGCCTGAACAAGTCTCCAGATAGACCTAGAAGATGCCAACAGAAAATCTGAAGTGTTTTTTACCAGAGCAGGTAGTGACGAGATACAGGGGAATGACTTCAGACTGTAAGGGAGTAGGTTTATGTTAGATATTAAGAAGAAATTCTTTACTGTGAGGGTGTAGAGGCTCTGGCACAGGTTGCCCAGAGAAGCTGTGGATGGCCCATCCCTGGCAGAGTTCAGGGCCAGGCTGGGTGGGGCTGGATGGGAGCCATCTGGTGTAGTGGAAGGTTCCCTGCACATGGCAGGGGGATTGGAATTAGATGATCTTTAAGATGCCTTCCAATCCAAACTATTCTATGATTTTATGGATCTGTGATTCTAATTTTGAACACTGATTTGCAGATGAATAAATTCCTTTTAGGATTTTTTTTTCTTTAAATGTAATAAAAGTAGGGAAGACTACATAGCTATTAAAGAGTCCCTATATGTCTTTCTGTCAAGTGAAACAGGCACATGACCTGCATGTATCATCTTGGATTTCCTACCTCTGTACACACTACCTGCATAGACTGAGTGACCATGTTTTTGAGAAGTGTATATACAAAACATTTGGAAATCTCGGGTATTTGCATGGAACCAGGCCGTATCAAGGGCAGTTGTTGAAATCCTTTAAACCTTGATTTCACAATAGTGTTATTAATGTCAGGCAGTGCTCCTGCTTCACAAGTAACCAAATTAAAGTGTTCATTCAGATAAAAATTCACAGATGAAGCTAGAATCATAGACCAATGAAATGTTTTGGTTTGCAAGAGACCTTAAATATCACCTAGTCCCATTGCCTACCATGAGCAGGGATAAAGTGGGTTATTGATTTTCTGTTGATATGAAAGTTCATGTGACACTGAGGGGCTGGCATCAAACATGAGTAGTGGAAGTTGGACATGTCATACAGGGCCATCTGCCACCATCCTCTCATCCAGTACTTTGAAAGGAAAATGTTTTAAATGGTTTGCTTATATATATATATCACAATTGGAATAATAATCTATTCTTATTTATTTGGGTTATGTTATTTCTTCTATTTATTTTAAGTCACTCTCTCTCTTGGTTGAATGCACTGTAGAGTACAATACATTGTCTTCAAATGCATCTTGCAACTGGACTGGTATAAACATATTTAAATAGTATTAGAAAATACATTTCTACTCAATTCCAATCTACCAATTAGGACATAACAACCTTGATTGCAAGTACTAATTTTTGCTTAATCAATGATACAGTTGTTTGGATGTTTTCTTTAAAAAGGAAAAGAAAAAATCTATATATATTCTAGTGAATATCCATATAATTCTAGTGAAAATTTACATAACTGCAGAGACTAAATGGTATAATTCTCTGTTTTACAGTGATTTTTAAAATCTATGAAAAACACTAATACCAATAATTCAGGTGGGAACTTCAAGAAAAGATTTGCTTATACAAAAAAAAAAAAAAAATAGTGTGACAGTTGTCTCTTTAAAATTAATACTTGGGAACCGCAACAACTTTAATTCAAGTTGCCCTTTATAGTTGGAAACACACCACATTTGGAAAGCAATAATCTTATCGTGTGCATTTCTTGGGAATAAAATTACTGATGCTGCATCTCTGAAAGTATTATCTAAAATAAAGATTTTTTTTTCATAAAATGTTTTAACTGCTTGTTTTCTGTAACTGTCAAAACAAAAAAAAAATGGCCAGATATATTGGTTAAATATAATTTTAAGTGTTGATGGGAAATATAAAAATTTCATGTAGATTTCATTCCAGAATTATAGAAAATAAAATGTGAAAAGGAGTCTTGGGATGTATTTTCCTTTCCATAAAGCCTGTGAAAACCAATATCTTCCTCATCTTTTTGTGGTCACTTTTATTTTTATCTGCCATGAATAACTCTGCCAAGATGGCCCTATGGGAAGGAGTAAACTGAGATGCAGGATGCTGCCACATTTTCATGCAAACTGCTGAGGAATTACAAGCAAGTCACTGTATCTCTGCTCCTGTTCCCTTTCTGTCTGCTTCTGTCCCTTTCTGCACTGACTGCTCCTACCTTTCTGTCTTTTTCCCCCACCCCCAGAGGTTGTTTATTCCTAAATGATCGCCTACTGCATCTTCGCGCAAAAAGCAGTGAAATTCTGAGCTCAGCTGGACAGTTTGGATTCACTGACCAAAGATCACACAGATGTCCAGATTTGTCAATTTTAATTCAGTAACTTAGAGTTTTGTCAATAATAAAGATTTTAAAAAATAGAAAATAATCTCAGATTATTTTTCAATTATTTTAAAATAAGTAATGTGGTTCTCTGAGTGTTAAATCTTAATCTAGTAAATTGCCAACAACTGAATATGAGCCATTGATAACAGTGTTATGAAACAAATAGATTTATGTTTTCCACTACTCAAAGGTTATTAATCTTTCTTTAGTCAGTCCTCCCTCATTTATGAAGTGAAACCATCAATACTTTCCATTGTGATACAATCTTTGAAATATGTATGCTCTAATTTTTCACCTAGATCACAGAAAACTGAAATTTGGAAGACTCAGAACAAAAATTTCAATTTTTTCCCATCCTCTTTGGACAACATTATTTTTTTAAAATTCAATTAAGATGGAATAAAAGATCTCAGTTTCAAAAAACAAATAAACAGTCTGTTTGTTATGCACTAATCAGCTTTACAAGACCACTGTCAATGTTAGTTCTGTGAAAGAGGGAAAAAGGCAGAGGAAGACAAGAAAAGATCGCCCAGTAAAAACTCCACACACATAGGTTGCTAGTTTTCCAGGACACTTACCTTTCAAGTGCATGCTATACTCTTTCATCATCCTTCTAGCTTTTAAACTCTCACTCTTTATGATGATAATGAAGAAAGCAGGCAGCAGATGCTTCATCTTAACCATGAAAGAGAGGGTAAAATGTGACTCTGGATAGTCTTCAGAAAATGAAGATCGTGATACACAGACACTTGGGAGATTAGCTATGTTCAAAGCACATTCGAATATATGAAGAAAGTCATTAATGTTATATCACATGGATACCCTCCAGGGCTAAAGGAACAAGATAAAGTTTATGTTAGTTTAGATACAAGTGGACCACTAAATAAATAATTTAATAATTAATAATTTAATCAGTTTAATATTTCTCTCTCTTGCACTGTAAAGAACCTCTCCTTTTTTCATGATACATGGTTCTTTTCTCTCTCTCTTTTTTTCCCCTTTGTTTATTTTTTTCTGTGTATTTTTGAAATATCTGAGCTCTCTGAGAAGGTTTGTTTGTTGCCAGCACCTGTTATCTGCAAGCTATGATACAGGGTCTGTGAAGCCAAAGTACATTAAGAGTGGGCAAGCTCTTCAACTCTCAGGATAATTAGAAACAAGATAGAAGAAGTGCAAGGGGAAAATAGAGAATGGCAGGATATATTTTGAAAGATGAAAGGAACCTAGAAGAGCAGCAGTCTAATTAAACCAGAAGTGGATATGCTACAACCTGAGCACTCTTCTGTAAATGATGCATCGTTAAAAGACATTAAAGCTTCGTTCCTGAAGAAAATTTGTTACTATTAAAATAAGAGGAGAAAAACATGAGAGAAAGATTAAATTGATGTTATAAGCTTCAACTGTCTAAGAATAAAGGGCTGAAAGAAAAATACCATTTAAGTAAGTTAATTTTGGAAGACATCAGCAAAAAGAAACACAAACTATTAAAATAAAAAAATAGCTAGTTGTAAGAGCTAAACTGCTGATAATAATTATATTCATAACTTCTATTATCCCATTCATATGATCCAAACATTCTTCATTAACTTGACCAAGGTGTCAGAGCACCCCCAGGTTATTACTACTAAATATAGTGAAAAATTATTGATACATGGGGGCAAGAAAGGTTAACTTTTCAAAAGTAATCATTGTTTTTGGTACTGTAACTTTTAGTTATCCAACATTTGAGTTATAACAGGCCTGCTTTCCAGTGAAGCTAAGTACTCCTTATTCCACCTGATTTCTGAAGTATTTCCGGTGGCATTTTTAGAGCCCATGGCATTACTCTACGTTCAGAAAAAAAATAGATGCATCCACCACCTGTAGCCAGTTTTTTAGCAGGGGCTTTAAGCTATGATTCACACAAGCCTTTGGAAAGGTCTGAATATGTGATTACTGCTATGGGAGGTGGCATTTGAAGAAAGACCAGATTAAGCTGAGTTTAGACCTTTTTGGAAGGGCCATATTCTTGCTGTGAGTCAA
Organism: Polioptila caerulea; assembly: GCA_013397295.1. Classification (NCBI taxonomy): domain Eukaryota; kingdom Metazoa; phylum Chordata; class Aves; order Passeriformes; family Certhiidae; genus Polioptila; species Polioptila caerulea. The sequence goes on along the minus strand of VYXF01003852.1, from coordinate 350,423 downwards.
CTGTCTGGAGAGGTGGACATGAAACAGCTAGTTCAGAAATCCTGTGTAAGATCATGTGCATATAGTTAGTCTGTAATCAGAAATAACATTTGTTAGCTAGTGTGATGACCACCCTCTTCATGTTCAGATCTTATTTGCAGGAAAGAAACTCAAGAATTTTGTCAGATTACAGAGTGAAGTAGATAAAAGAAGGGAAGTAGGAACAAAGAGAAAAAAAAGAGATTATTACCCTCCAGATGGAACAGGAAGAAGTCACATACATGCTTTTGCTGTGCAGATACTATGGGAAATTTATTCTCTTTTTTGTTAACTACTATGTAAATTCACTGTTCTGACAGTTTCCAAATAAGCTTACTTTCAAATGTTATTTCGCATTCAATTTTAGCAATTCTTAAGAAAGTACCAAAAGTTGGCAAAATGGGTCAGCTGTCAAGTATTATTTTAGGATTAGTTTCAAGATATTGATTTGGTAGCTCACCCTGTGTTAAACATAAAAAACTCCAATATTCTTCCAAGTATGAATGGATACAGTTTTTAAGAGTTTGAGTTGTGAGAATCTTCACTTTTCTTCCTTTTCCTAATAGTTGTAATCTGCTTAACTTTCACAACAGGGTTTTTTGTTAAACTGTCAGATAATAACATGGGTAAAAAACTGGGTCATGGCTGATACACATTTGAAAAGCACAGAATCATTCTCCAGCCCTTTTGAATGGCAAAGTGGCAGCAGAACACTTACAGGAATTTCAAGACTCTGACTCTACCAGCCCTCACAGGAGGAGTACTCACCACCTACCAGGAGGCCCAGCATAACAAATGTAGGAGACCAGAAACTGGCAGACAGATCCATGGAAGAGGAAAGGGTGCAAAGAAGAGAGGAAAATTTTAACAAAAACACAGGTAAACAAGAAAGAATAAATTTTAGACAGAACTTACATCACTAAACAATACAGGGAGAAAAAAAGAAACCTCTCTTCAAGACCAAATGGACTCATGAGAAACTCTGACTGAAAGAATGGAGACAGAAAATCCAATAGCAATGAAGAAATGCAGCTGGGGTCAGTTTATATTGTGCAACAAAGGTGAAACAGGCCATGGCACAGACTGAAATTGCAGTGAATTGTGGGAGGAATCAATTCCTTCAGTGCTGCACTTATTGATATTAGTTCATAAAAGTAAAAGGAATTTGGTCTCAGATAATCCATGCCCTTGTTTTTTTAATATAAATACTGAGCTGCAAATGTTACTATTTTGTACTTTAAACTGGATGCTGAACCTTTTTCCAAAGCCTCTTTCTTGCACTATGGTGTAAGGAATCAGCAGTTTTCAGTGAGGCAGTTCTGCGTACACAGAGGCATAAGTGAAAAGAGCATTTGACCCACTGAGTGTATTTCTCTGGGGATTCATAAGAATTTTCAACAATTATGATATTTTTCCCCATATCAGTAGATTGGGTACAGCAGAACACACTACTCTTGTGTAAAATTAATACTTAGTGAAGATTAGAAAGTATTATTAAAGGTCAAAAAAAGGTTCCAAATATTTAGTTTTCAGAAATGTTTTCAGAGAATTTATATTAAATTAAAAATAGATGGCATGTTTAATTTTTTAACTATTTAATTTTTTTTCCAAAGGAAAAAATACTATCCAGTAGGATTTCTTTATAACTTAGTAAAATCTATGAAAAATGAAATAAAATTTAAAACAAAAATACCAAAACCAGACAGGAAGTTAAATTTATGTGGCCTTGCACCTCCTCAGAATGTGCACCTTCTGTAAATGAAGATCTTTCTTACAAAAGGGGCATTTTATTATTAGAATTATTTTATTTATTAGAAGATCATATTATAAAATATAATTCTCAAAAACGTTCTCATTCAAATTCTATCCCTTTTTCTCATTCTTGTATGCAGGGGGAGAGGTTAATAGGAAAGGTAGGCATAACAGATTTCATGGAAGTATATCACAATAAAAAGGACATTACCAGCAAGGGGAAATATAAATGATGTGTACCTTAAAATGACACCTAGTAAGTTTTTCAATCTAAAGATCTACATGAAGTTAAGATTTCTGGTATTAAAATCTAAAGTTTTTCCTGGTGCCCTGTTTCACTCCAATATAAAACAACATAGCTGTGGATTGGCAAAGATAGTTAATGCTGTAAATGAGTCTCTTGCACTCTTGCATTGTAGTTGTAGGTCAATCAGTACATAGTGTAACTTATCACAGAATCATTGATTGGCCTGGTTGGGAAGGACCTTAAAGATCACCTAGTTCCAACCCTCTGCCATGGGCAGGAACACCTTCCACTAAACAAAGTGGCTCTGAGCTCCATCTAAACTGGCCTTGAACAATTCCAGGAATGGGGAATCAACAATCTCCCTGAGCAACATGAGCCAGTACATTCTGTCACATATTGTCACTGCATGTTGTTATAAATAGCCTCTCTCAATTTTTATTGCAGGCTCCCTTGATGAAGACTACTATCAAATCACCCTAAAACCCTCTTATCAGGCTGAACACTCCTACATCTCTCAGCTGTTCCCTATAGGAAAGGTGCTCCGGCCCTCTGATATCTTTGTGGCCTCCTCTGGACTTGTTCCAACAGGTCCCTGCCCCTCCTGTGCTAGGCCCCAGCTCTGGGTGCAGAGCTCCAGGTGGGTCTCAGCAGAGCAGAGCACAGGGGCAGAATCCCCTCCCTGCCCTGCTGCCCTTGGGGCTCTGGATGCAGCCTAGGGCACGTTTGGCTCTCTGGGCTGGGAGTGCCATGGCCAGTGTTATGAATAAAATCTCATAATTTCTTCATGTTAATGTTATCTGTTTTAATGGTAAAAGTTAAAGTTCACAATTTCTGTAATGTGCTGTATTATGTTACCCAAAAAGCTGTAAAACCCCCTGTTACATCCCTGGTTTATCAATCCTGTTACCCCCTACACCCCAGTGTTTCTGTAATCCCTCTTTACCCTCTCCTTCCACCGGATAAAAACTGCCACTGCCCTCACGGACCGGCGGCGGAGGAGCCGGGAAGAATAGCGACGAGGAAAAGAGCAACGAGAAAAACGGCGGCAGGAAAAAAGTGATGGAGGAAAAAAGG
>VYXF01003852.1:323375-343160 GCA_013397295.1 Polioptila caerulea | reverse complement strand
GAATATTATCTTCCAGTCTTGAAAACAAAAGTGGGACAGCTCCACAAAGAAACATTCTGATCATAGCAGTTAATGCAAAAAATATTTTTCAGCTTCCAAAGAAGGACTTGGAATAGTCCCATTAATTTCATTTTTTTAAAATGTCTTTAGAGAAAATTTCGAAAAATGTTTAGGGGAGTAGCAGATGAGGTCTCACACTCTTGTGTCTTACAGGATGCAGTAATACATCTAAAGTTAATATTTTAGAGAAGTTATGTAAGTATTAAACCATTTGGATTAAACATTCAGCCTATTAGTTAAGGTAAAATAGTTACATTAAAACAGTTAATGTTAAATACATTGAAATTTAAATTCATTAAATTGTCCTGTTCTAAGATTGGAATTTAGCAATTGTGAAAAAACCTGACAAAATATATTTAAAAGCCAGCATCTAATCACAATTTTATTGTGTGCATTAAATTAATTTTCAGTTATTTACAGATGTACTACTGCAGGATATATGCTGGAATATGTCAGTATAGTTTCAGGTATTAGTAGATAAAAAATATTACATATGGGAAGACAGCCTCTGTACCGCTGCCAGATAATTCTTAGTTTAGAAATAAGAAAATTGCATTAAATAATTTTGAAAATATTCCCTAAAATTGCATTAGAACAATCGTGGACATCTTATATTTGTTTATCTCCATAGAAACTACAAAGGATGTGTATCATCAACTGATCTCAGTTATAATGCATAAACATTCAGTTCAAATTTTTTCCCCAAATGTGTCTTTTGGTCTTCCATTCAATACCTGTGTCAACTGCTATGATAACAATCATCTAAATAAACATTATTATCCTTTTATTTCTGATGTATAAAAATTATTTTCCTCGGATAAAACAATGAAGGACGGGAAGCCAGGAGAGAAAACACCTTACAGGATTTAAATCCATAGATCATACCAAACAAAATACAGAAGTCAATTTCCTAATGCCTGCACTCTTCTACAGGCTGACTTATATCAGTTTTACAAACTACACTCAAACATATCTGATAGCAATTGACAGGTGTTTACAGGTGTGTCATTTTTTTCCCTTTTATTATTCCAACTTGCGTAAGATAATAGTCCCATATGGAAATCAGTTGCTACCACTTATTTTTTGCAGTTTTAAAAAGTAAGTTTCAAGTTCCCACATGCAGATCACATGGAGGAAGTAATGAACATTGAACACCAGGCATATTCTTTTGCCCCAACTCTCCCAGCTGCACAAACATGCCCAAAGTCCAGAATTTTGTTTGAAAGAGCAGACTTAAATGAATTCCCAACAGTTCTGTATGCCCATAAATAATGCCTAATATTTGTTAAAACATCAGCAATAGGTTCAATGCTGCACTAAAAATTGTAGCCAAAGCCAAAATCTAAAATCTTAAGGCATCAGCAGCATGCCCCAATTTATGTAACATACCATAAAACATCTTGAAATATTATTTTAATCCCAGACATTGAATGATAAATTATCTAATGGTCTGACTGTCAGAAAAGAAATGAAGTTTGTTGTCAAGATATTTGGGGTAACACCGTAGCATAAAAATATGGCCTTCCATTTATTTTTCTCCTCTATGTGCACTGAACTTCTTTCATTCGTATTTAGTAAGGAGGTATTCCCCAGGCATTGAAACCTCATAGCCTAATTCCAGTTTGAGATTTGATTATCCACCTTAATCCCATTAGACAGTGATCTTTTAAACAGCAGGAAAATTGCTGACAAAATGCTACCAAGAACATTAAAATTCCATTCACAGGGGGAATTACATATTACAATTAGTTGCAGTAGCAACATAAGCATTATAATTGTTTACGTTTATTTAGTTACTGAGTGAGAATTTAAAAATGCTGAATTAAATGAGCAATTGCTCCATAAGAGAAAAAAAATTAAGAGGAAAAGCCAAACAACTTCAAATTCTAACTAATAGGACTAACTTTCATTTGCACGTAATATAGGTAATTTTAGTCCACTATTAGAAAATGAATATTTTCTTCTCTGAAAAGGAAATATAGGTATTTCTGTTAGAGTTACATTTATAAGAAAGAAACATTTCCTTACGGAAATGTGTGGTATAAGGAAATATGAAGTTTTCCATCATTTGGAGGAATAACCTGAGGGCAAATGCCTAGGGCCCATTTAAAAAACCAGCTGTACTGGTTCCCTTTACCAAACCTCTGGTCTAAGTGAGCCGTTTCAGTGTTTCACACTCTTTAATACTTAACTTGTCTGTATAGCATCCTAGGACTGTATAGCAACCTAGGACTCTCTTGCTACAATTTAGGCCATGACCTCTTTCTCATCGTAGTTGTGGACAGTGCCTTTCTCCTTCCTCTGTGCCTATCTGAAGGTCATTACGCTCAAATGACGGAATGGGCAGACAATAACCTCATGAGCTTCACAAAGGCAAATGCAGTGTCCTGCCCCTGGGGGAGAGTACCTTCCTACATCTGCGCAGTCTGCCACCCAGCTGGCTTGGTAGCAACTATGCAGAGTGGGGCCCAGTGGATAATGCCTTAGAAATGAGTTAATCTTTTAGCTTTTCTAGTCAAGTCTTCCCATAGATGTGTTTGTGTGTGAAAAGGAGCTACTGAGAAGACAGATCACTCTTCTAGTGGGCACAGAGTGGAATGTAAAGGTTCAACAGATACGAAGTCAAACACGGGAAATTCCAGCTGGATGTACAGGCAATTCTTCCCCTAAAAGTGTTTAAACACTGGAACAGGTTATTCACTCAGAGAGGCTGTGAAATCTCCATTATTCCTGCAAGTCTGGAAACCTCAGCTGGACAGTCCCAGGGAAGCTGATTTAAGTCTGAATCAATCTCTGCTCTGAGAATTTCTGCAAAGTATACAAAAGTCTTAATCATAACCTTCAGCACCTCATAGCAAGCGAATTAAGAGGCAGAAAATACAAATTCTTTCAAAGGAGAGACAAATAATATTAATAGACTGGAAAACAGACTGAAAATGGACAGGGTGAGAGCATTCTCACATATTGAACAAGTGCATAGAATTGAAATAATACAACACTACAAGAATTTACCAACGTTTTTCAAGGTATTTTGTTCTTAATGCACCATGTGTCTTTTAACATCAGCTTTTAGTTGTGCCTTCTAACCTTGCTAGCCCTTCCTATACAGTTTTCTATAAAATATATTCCAAATCTGCAAAAACCAGGATATTGTATCCTTATATTAAGGATTCTCTTTTTTTTTAAGAAGAGTAATTCTAGATTTGGAAAAAATTTGGAGAAACCTAGTTGTCAAAAATTCCATTTTTATTCTCCTTATTAAAAAGAGGTATATTAATTTTATATTCTTATATGGTAGTATATTTTTTTTATTTTTTATTCTACTGTGCTTAAAGACTAGTTACTTTGGTAATAAGCATCCATGCAAAGAAGTGGAAAAGGTAGTATTTGAAAGCAAGCAGAAGTGTATACAATGTGTAACAATACACATTCACAGTCATCTCTACATGGAGTAGCAACATGAACAGTAAGATATTCAAAAAGTTGTATATATCTCCGTTATTTTTCAAGTTTTTCTCTGAGAGGAAGCTTTTCGGACCCAAAGTATTAAATTATAATAAGAAAGTATTCATTTCCTCCCTGCTTTTTCTAGTCATGCTTTCTCAAAATGCACATTGATTCTACAAGCACTTTACTGTACTGTAAATCCAATTCCATACTTCAAAGAATATTTTTGTTTGTTTTCTGCATGTATCTTTGTGTTGGGGAGGACTGTGTATTAATATTTATACAATGCTTTCAGTATTAGTGGGGAGAACAAAAGAAGAAATTGCATATTGTTGTAAAAGAAACCATGAGAGTTTTTATTATGGACTGCAGATTATTTTGTTGTGTCTGCTCTGAACTGAATTTTACCAGACCTGGAATAAGAAAAAGGAAACATCTAAAATGCAGTGACTTCCTCCTTAACATTTTGAAGGAGTGTTCAGATGAGCGAATCAGGCTTTCATTTCTTCCCCAAAAAATTCTTCCTGTTCATAACAGGTGCTTTAAGATGTGAACGTAGGAAAGGTCTGCATCAGCCTGCCATCAGTGACCACTGCTGACCAGAAATGGAGAGCACCAGCTAGGAAGACATTTGCTGCCCTCTTTTGGAATATTTAAGTGAAGAATCAGAGGAAGATTCAATGTAGTTATGTTTTTATCAGATGTTTCCCTTTGCCAAATTCCTCACAATCAATGGATTTATAGTCACCTTCTTGGCTTACTGACTTAAAAATTCATTGCTGAGTTAGGAATTTAAAATTCCACCAAAACAAAAAATTATTTTTGAGATGGATTTCTGATGTACACAGGTCATTTAGAAACACAGAAAACATTCTTTAATAAGTGAGTAATTGAGCATTTATTTTAATGGATAACTCTCATATTTTTTCTATTAATTTTAATAAAATGGTTTTATGCAAAGGCGTGAAGTATATGAAGTGTCCTTGAAAAATTATTAGAGTTAGTCTTTCTGTTGTAACAGAAAAAATAATTCATAAAGAGTGGTAATGTCTCTTTATGCATAATAACTCTTTATTCATTATTTATTCTTTACTGATTCTGCCTTCACTTTGATCTGATGTTCCACTAAATATTAGAACTAATAAACATGGAATCAAATGAGATGCCACACAAAATTTTAATTTGAAATACTACAGAAGTCTAAGTACCTTATCAAAATTGTCACCACCTACAAACACAGCAAGGAAATTATCAGCAGCCTATCAGAGACATAAAGAGGGACATTACAACAATAGAAACAAGATATAATACCCATCAAGGTCATCAGAACTGTACTAGAAAAAAAAATGGCTGTTTGAAAAGAAAGCAAGGAGGAGTGGTTTGAAGCAGTTAAGGTAGTAAATTAAGGAGCTTCTACTAAGCAACATAAGTTGCTAAAGATAACATCATTGTATGCACAAAGGAAAGTCCATTTACGGTACAATCACTCTTCACATAGGTTAATCTGTACCAATATTTTTTTCTAACCTTTTTTTTTTCATCTTTTTCATCTCTTATATATATGACAGAAAATAATTTTGCTGTCGCTGAAATTTTTTGTCACAAAAACTCAATCAAATTAAATGAACCTTTCCTATTCTTAAAAAATACTATCTTATACCATTTTTGTACATGATAATTGTTTCATTGTTGTGCTTTAATGAACATGCTACGTTGTAAAAACAGAATAGGACAATTCCTTTTGTTATCAAAATCTCCATAAAAGCATTTTATAATAGACTACTCTAAAATAAATTCTCAATCTCAGAGCAGGATCCTGAGACCACTATTTCCTATGTTTAGGTAGTAGCTCTTGGACTTTCTTCCAACATCTATTTTATATCTAGGTCAGGCTCTGTCAAGCTCCAAATTCTAATTCTGCTGGGGGTTTAAAATTTGTAAGGCATTTGTGAACTGCCTAGTTTTGTGTTACTAAGCTGGGTGAGTCTAGAATTAATTACGTGTTTGGTGTGATTTCTGTCATTTAGACTTCTAAAGTAAGTTTAATGTTGACAGTGATTTATCAACATCATCAAATATGAGGAACAGGATGATAAGGAACTGTGAATCTTTTAGAAGTTAACTATATATTGACAAATTTGGCACATTCAGTGCAATGGCTCTAAAGCTCCTATTCAGTGAAATATCATTAAGAAAAGCTCTTACATATTACCTTTACAAAACAAGGCTTAATTTCTGAAAAAGTTAAAAAGATAATAGGACTCTAAAGATTTCTTGGAGTATATACAGAGCTGAAATATTTCTTCTCCATTACTTACTAGTTTATTAGGCTTTCAACATTAGAAATATTTTGGCTTCAAAATATAAAATTACAGTTATACATTATATATTTTTTTGCAATTTAAATATTTTTCTCATTGCTCAGAGGGACCAAGGTGCCAGATCAACCCTTAAAATTACCCTGTCATTTTCCTTGTTGATTCTGCACCTAGTAGGAATAACAGTGTTCCTTTCTGTCCACCTTAAAATTTTTGAATCATTTAATCTCTTCCATAATTTTTTTTTTTTTTGCCAGTCTTTTTTGTGTTTCTCAGCTAACAGGATTAATTAAACTAGAACAATCAAATCCAGATTGAGGATATTGTTAAAATGTTGTTTTGGAAAACCTGAAATATTTTTATTGCCCACTACATCCCCATTAACTGAATGTATTTATTATTTACCTGTTTGCTACTAAATTATGCATACTGTGTATATATACTATAGTAGAAGCAATTCTGACCAAAATGTGTAAGTCCATTAACAGTACAGGTCTTAAAAAAATCTTCACAGAAACTCAGTGAAAAATGTTAGTCTAAGACTACCAAGTAGAAGAAAGGAACACTTCATCTACAACAAACAGTTCACTCTGATTCTGTTCTTATTCTTGAAATCAAGAGAAAATTTCCATATGGTTAAAGAAATCTAATTGGTTTTAAGTGGAGTCTGCAATGATTTATTAGTTTTTCAGCCATCAGTATTAGAAATCTATTGAAGATTTATCATCTGCTATCATAGAAAATCATTTTTATTTATTTTTACTTCCATTTCACCTGCAGTCAGGAATTTGAAAACTTTCTCAGCAATAATTAGAGCATAATTTCTGTCAGTGGTGCTTCCAAATATACAATCAGCCATTCTCATCAATAAACTATAATGATTTTAGAAAGTGGTATATGGAGAAAAGAATATAGAAGCCACAGCACTGACAATCTCAGACAATAGATCATTACAATGTCCTCCAAGGCCATCAGTGGAATGGCTCATCTACTGTCTTTACAATTCCCCATGCAGCTATTCAGCAGAACTGATTGTGATAAAGAATTTGTATAGGTGGCATTAGAGTTTCCATAAAAGATCTTAATAGCTGATGTTGTAGTAGGTGTTATAACCCTATTTTGAACATATCTTTCCAACTATTCCTGCAAAAATCACAGTTACATGACTGCATTGGTAAAAAGCAGACATTTGTCTTTGCACATAAAATCTGAGTGTATATATATCTACACTTACAGATTTTGGCTTTTTCCTAGAGTGATGATGAATGTCATAATTAAAGCTACAACATCTATAGCCAGAACAGACTTACAATTTACCTGACATGTTCAGATTTTATCTGCTTTCATTTGCCAACTGTAACATGAAAGTTTCTAAACATGTAATAACTACTGTATCATAAAATTATATTTTTATTTATGTGGTCTGTAAGCCTTCCCTGTTCCTATCAAGATCTTTTATTTTTTTCCCACAAAGCAGTTAATTGGATTCATGGTTCAATTTACTTATACCATAAATTGCATGCTGCCTGAATACTATAATATAACAACAAGACGCCAATATTCATGAAGACGTAAGGATACCATATAAACTACAAACTTGAACCACCTTAGCTCTTTCAGTAATGTGTTCGTATCTTTAGGGTCATACCTTTTAGTCATCTCAATAACTTGAGAGAAGTAAAAAAGACATATATAGTGCACTTCCAGGAGACATGATGAGTGCTGTTTCATATGTGCAGTATGAGCTCCGTCTCTCTCCAGAGATCTTCAAGGGTTTAGGATAATAGGAAGGCAAAGGGAGACAGAGAGAGGTGAACCACAGCTGTCAGCTTTTTTATTCCTAGTTCTGGTTTGCTTAAGGGTTTTAAAACTGTCACTAAGATCAAAAGCCCAGCACTTAAGACAGCCCTCAGGCAGTCAAGAACAACACTTTCATGTTTAGTGCCTCCCATCAGAATTCATACTATACAGGCAACCCATCCTTTCTACAATTGTACCATTTTCTAATTGGGTATAATGGATACTAGCAAATATGTATGCCATCAGATTGCCTGCAAATCTTCTGTATCTGCCCATTAAAATGTGAAAATATATGCCAATATACAATTTATACGTACTTAACTTCAAAATATCTAGTTCTGTCCAGATACCTTCTACAAAGGAAACTTCACAGGACTGTAGGTTCCTTTAATCTGGGCAAAAGTCATGTCCACAGCATTCTTTGTTATTCCTGTCCCTCTGTGTTGGTAACATGTCTTAGAAATTAGCTGCTGACCATCCCACTTTGAAACATAACCATCCATCTCCCTATGAAGACGCACCACATATGAATATGAACCACAGATACCATCCAGACAGGTTACTGGATAAAATCTCTGAGACATCCACTAATTCTATTTGTTAGAGCTCTCTCTATCTGTTGTTTTTTTTTCTGTTTTTTGATTGAGTGCTACTCACTCTGACAGGTTTCAGGACAGAACTCACATTTAAATAGTGGTAAATCATGTGTGTGTTCTCTTAATGTAACTAAACATAAGATGGATAAGTAGAGAAGACTGATAACTTCTTATAGGTTTTTCTTGGCTTATATTTCCAACTCATTGACAGAAAAAAAAATAGATTTAGAATAATATTCCCAGAAAGAAAATATTTTAATTTACCTCTAAAGCTTTCAAAAGATGCTTTCAAAAGAAAATATGAGCAAATTACTAACGTCAAGAACTTTACCTGCACAAAATTCTTCAAAAAAAGATTATTCCAATAGCTAAAATTCTTAGAAGTGTATAATATCTTAACACTATCATAATTATTTTGGAGACCTTTCTTTGGAAAAAAAAAAAAAAAAGAAAAATTAAAAAGAAGAAAATTACAGGCAGCCAGTTTTAACATGGTGTTTGAGTACATGTTGACTATGTTGTAATTCCTAGAAACATGTCTTCACAGGAAACCACAGAAAGTGCACCTCATGGAGCAGACAGAGTAGTCTTTATTCAGCTCTGTGATGACATTACCCATGGTCTAGCCTTAGCCACTCACCTCTTGGGTCATTCTGAACAAATTGGTCCATTTTTGTCCTTTTGTATAAAACATGGACAATGACATTACCCTCTTTGGAAGGCTCACCAGCATCTTCTGATAGAAAAGGTTGTTAGGCTATAACTTACAGCCTCATCAGAATCAAAATAATTTTTTAATTGATTGTCATTTAAATTTACTTTTTAAGGAGTTCCAGATTTCTTTCTAATGCTTTCAAATTTCAAGTCACTTATGCTGAATTCGTGTAAATGTGTATAGCACCCAGCACTGTGATATATGCAACCTGATGAAGTGCAACAGAGATTGCAATAACAGTAAAGTGTAATTTTAGAGAAGTTTTTGAAGTCCAATATTAGGATGAAAACTTTTTTCAGAATTCTGACTTTCAGAATATCTGTTGCTCAAACAGAGCAGATTTTCCCATTTCAGAAAGATGCTTAACCTTGCCTGGAACCAGTTTGGATGATGACAGCCCTCTGTCAGCGTAAAATTCTAGAGTCATTGTATGAAAACTATTGGTGAAAAGGAATCTATGGTAGTTGAGATAAAACACCTCTTTTAGTGCCATTTCATTTTCAGCTTTGTATATATTTGCCAGAGCTAAGTGTTGTAGTACCTTGTATCCTTACTGACTTATTTCTGTCATGACATGTTAGTTGCCAAGGGGTGTAACAAGCTGTGGTGCAGTAACCCAGTACAATCCAGTGAAACATGGTACATAGGAAACTTCACTGAAGTGCTCTTTCTCCCTTCTACAAAATTCACACCATCTGACACCTACAGTCATCTCAATTTGAATGAGTAGATGATACTACAACACAAATGGAGCTATGATGTTATTACAGGACTTGAAATGTGTGAAGTACATTTCTCTAATTCTACCCAAACAGAAAGCAATAGACCATTCAGGTAATATGTGAAACAGCCGAATGTAAAAATTTCACAGAAATTATGTAAAATAATTTTCTTGTAACTTGTGGTGTTAGATTGCTTTTATAAAACCTTCAAAGTAACCAAAGCATGAGAGAAAAGCTTTGAGCCTGCCTTTTTTGTGCTCCATCATAGTAAACCACGAATCATTATTCCTGTAACAAAACATCTCTAAAAAATCAATCAAATTATATATTTACTCAACAACACCCCAAAAAATACATAGTTTTAAGATAACTGTGAGAAAATGTTTGACATAATTATCATAAGTTTTGAATCAAAATTCTCATACAAGTTTATCATAATTCTAATAATTTTAATAAAGTACCAAGAGGCTTATGCAGTTTCACTTGATTCAAAATAAATCCATGGCTTGGTAGATCTGGGTATAGTTTCCTGCCCTGCCCCCAAACTCCAGATATGTAGGCTATTAGAGCTTCCATTCTCCACTGCTAAAATAGAAGAAAAAGTCTTCTTACATTGTTGTTGCCAGGATAAGTGGGGTACAAAGGATCAGAATTTCTCACCCCTCCTACTTGGTGTAGCCTCAGTTTCTCTGACCAATGTGCCCCCTCAGTCAGATGACGAGGAACAGACACACACAGCAGTGCTCAGCCTCGCCCTTGCAGAATCTTTCTACCACACTGCTTGACTCAGGGAGTTACAAAAAGCCAGAGCATGGCCTAGCTAAGAACCAAAGCAAGATGCCCTTATTAAGGTCTAGAATTTGCAAGCCAGCTGGCATGTGAGTCTGAGTAAATGTGCTGTCTCTCACCCCTGAAAACACCACGAAGCTGTTCTCTACGTTTTCCGAGTCATGAGTGGCTGATCCTAGCAAAACTAGTCTCTCTATTGCAACTCCATTTCCCACTTATGCTAAGTAGTTTTGATATTAATTAATTTGAGTTTGATATTTATATTTTGTAAGGAGAAAAATACCCTTTATTGATGAAGAGTATTTATTCTTCAAACATTCATCATGTCATTTCCTAAATTTTTAAGACATTTGGATCTCGCAATTGAGTGCACCCTCAATTATCGGCAACTATTTTATTTGTGCATGCACAAAAAGAGACGGAACCTGCTTTTTTATTTGAAGTACTCATTAAAAACACATTTTCTAAATCTCTAAGAAAGATTACATAAGATTCTTTCAATTCTCAGAGCCTGAAAACATTCTGCACACATGAAGTGAAGAAGCGCCCATCTTAGCATTTTAGACAAGAAGTCTATACACATTTTTTTACATGAAAGTTGAAAGCAATGCCAGGTGTATTAGACTATAAACTCTAATAGAATTGTGATGTTTAAAGATATTATATCTGGAAAACACCCAGCCTACCTATTGATGTCTTTTATCTATATTCATTAATATTACTGTGGCAGTCTGCATTTTAAAAGTTCTGCCTGATGGTTCAGAGCCTTGTCATGGAAGGCACTGTACATGCAGCACTGTAAAAGCTTCCAGTAGAGACATGTGAGAGGCTACTGGCAGTGCTAAAGACTACAATAAAGACAAGATGAGAGAACTGGAGTAGGAGCTCTAAAGAAAGAACATTGTGTCATGTGGCCCAACTGTAAAATAGAAAAATTGCATGCAATTATTTTTCCAAGCTAAGTGTGATGATGTGAAAGGGACGAACTAATGATGATGCACTCTGCTTGTTAGAGGTATTTCCTTCCTGCAGCTCAAGGTTACAAGTGCTCTTCGCCTGGCATTTTTTTTCTTCCTTCTACTAGAAATGTGATGGTTACAAATAAATTCTGTAAACAGGGAGTTAATAACACTCCAAAGACATTATGAAATAATTTTAGTTCCTAATGCCAGACATTCAGTCTTGGCAATATTTTTTTTCCTGACTTCAAGCATCCTGTATTGATTGATTAATTATTCTACCAATGAACTAACAAATATTGACCTTATAGAGTTGAGCAGCATTTAGCCAAAAGTCAGTAATCCACATCGATCACTTAATGGAACATCAAAGCTCAGCATCTCTGACATTTTTATGTCATTCAGCAAAAAACTGTCTATGTTTTGATGATACCTTGACCTTTCTTATTAGGCATCCTTGGAAGAAAACTAAGAGCAATAATAAAATTAAACCTGTGGATAATATTTTGTTATCTATTGTGAAACAGTCACTGCAACAGAAATGCTTCCTGTAGGTTTACCAAGAGGGGCAGCCTGTCTTTGAAAGACTAAAAATACCATTTTCTAGTTTTACAATCAGGCATCATGACATAAAAATGTGATTTTATCATANAAAAAAAGAAAAGAAAAGAAAATTCAAACCCACAATTTCAGAACAGGACCATGAAGCTCCCTTAATAGCTCAGGATCTGTCTATGCAGCTGTCACAGCAGCAATTCAATTCACCCTGCCTGTGCACAAGAGTTATTGCTAACATCCCTGATGGGGTACACAGAACAGGGTTACTGCTACAAGCCCTGAGCAGATGCAGAGAACACCCTTGCTAAGCTTATTTATTCTGCTTCTGGGGTATTTTTTCAACCTCTAAACCTAGCTAATGTGCATTTTCACACACAGCAAACATCACAGTCACGTATGACTGAAAGCATAGATGTACCCTGAGGGGATTAGCGAGAGGCAGTAGCAGCTGATGGGTATGGTTTCTCACACAGCTTTCCTCTGCAGAGAAACAAAGTGTCCAGAATGTTTGCATTGGTGGCTAGTACCTCAAGCTGGCTCTCCTCACTTCTTCAAGCTAATGTCAGTCATTAGGAAGAGTGAAATACCCCAACATATAGCAATAATATTTTAGCCAGAAGTACACAGCTTACACAAAGTAAATCCCAGATCCCTGAGTGACAAGAGCAGTGGAATAATGGCAAAGGAAGCATCAAAGTTAAACAGGGATAGAAGGAGAAGGTAGAGGATTATCAATTCAGTTCCTTAACCCCAGCAGCTGAAGTAGTTCCTTCCCTTGCAAGAAACAAGTCCATGAAATCCCCTGCTTCTAGTTTTACAGAGGCAGTTTTACTTTCCTCATTCTAATCTTCTTGTCTTAATAAGATACCTGATAATCCAGGTATCACTTGCCCAGAACAAAAAAGCGCCGGCGTTCTACTGGTATTTACTTATCTAAGTAGCTCATGAGGCTCAGGCCTCATGGGTGCTTTCCCAGATCTGAATCCACTGCTTCGTTAGGCTGGTTTACAGACAAAACTAGTTCATCCATCCCTTCCCCTAACTTTCAAACGTGTTCTTTTGATCCCAGTCTAAAATGGAAAAAAATACACTGCTGTGATGTTTCCTACTCAATACTGTTGCATAAAGTGAGTGGTGCCCACCTGAATTCCGAGAAATTATAGAGTTCTACTGAAAGCCAAAAGAGAAAATGCAAAGAATTGCATTACCAAAGGCTGGGAAGACTTTGATCACAACAATCTGGGTATAAGAGAGTTCTGATTCAGCCCCCTGATAATGTTGCTACAGTAATCAAGATTGTTACCATAGAGGTGTCTTAATGATAGTTATTTCTTATTCACTGACACAATAATTCATCATTTCAATTCTTCTACTCATTTCACTGGGATCTCATGAGAAAGACCTTGAGTTTGGTGAAATCTTTCTTTTTTACTTATGTCAAGTTGCCTCAGGTTGTTTTTTGCTTTGAGTGGCTGATTTCTACTGAAAAGAAAATTTTTCAAGCTTTATTGGTGAGCACTTCAAATATTTTGCCAAGAGAACATTTTAAACTGGTTGCCAACTAAATTGCATGCGTGAGTTACCAAGAGAAAATGGCATCATTTAATATTAAATTAAATTATGCTTGTGGTTCAATAGAACTCAGAGCATTCAACTTTTATATCTTCTAATGATGTAACCCAGTTTTGGACATCCAAGAAAGAAACCAGATTTTGAAAACTGCCCAGTAACCAGCAAGCTTTAAAAAAATTAACCCTAAGGCAACATGAGATTTTTGAAAATGATAACATTCAGAGTCTCCAATCCATCACATGTACTCAAAAAATCTACCTCAATTTCTTTAGTGAAAGTCACTGTATATAATATTTTTTTGTAGCCTGTAAGTGTTGCAAGGTAATTAATAGTTTATGAAAAACTACAGTGCTGTAGAAATCCACCTTCTGCACTTACCAAGTATTAAACAATCTCAACATTTCCTACATTCCAGCTTAGGGTGTAATTGTCTCTTACAAAACCATTTCTAGTGGAAGAAAATCATAGATAAATGAGCTGTAAGTTCATCGCACCTGTCCATCTCCTAACCTTAAAGCACAATCAACTCTAATTTGTATTATTATGCATAAATTCTAGAGGCCAAACACACTGTTGTTTTTAAAAAACTTCAGATATATTCTCTGTTCTCGTTGCTCAAAATCATAAGTCTATTTCTTGTGATATTCAAATTCATTATGCGTGAAGACATACAACTCCCCATTTGTTTGTTTCTATTATTCTAAGTAACACACCTTATTTAAGCATTTCATCTAAATTACTGCATGGAGGAGAACTCTGGAAACAGACAACCTGACTTCCTAAATTGTCTATAATCTAGAATAATAACTAAGCATTTTACCACAGACAGTATAGATGAAATTGTATGCTATTATCAGTATTTGGAATAAAGGACACTATTTGTCTGCTGCCCTACAACAGATAGTCCTGTCTGCACATTCACACAGACACACACACATGCACTTCCATCTACAGAACTGAAGAGATATTATTTAAAACCACTTCCAAACGATGGAGGGTTTTTTTTCATCAGCCTGACACATTTAGTATAAGCTTTTTTGCACAAAACTATATCAAGTAGGGAACTCAGTTGAAAATAAATTGCGCTGTTGTTCTTTTCTTGAGTGTTAATTTACTTCTAAATTTCCTATATGTACCCTCTTTAAAATGGTACATTCTGTTTCTATTTTACTGTATTCAGCAATCAGTGTCAATTACTCTTGGTAACCATGGCAACAAGGCAACTAACTGTTCTTAAGTCTTCATTTGTCCAGTATTTTTACAAAATACTATACAGTTAAGAATGTTTCCTTAATAAATACATAGGGGAAAGCTGGAAGGGAGAAATGTATAACCTCTTCTAACAAATAATATATTGACAATATATTCTGCAATATAAACATATTTTCTCTTCCAGATTTAAACATTCTTTAGGAATAAATCTTATAGTAAGAGCAATTTCACAGTTTTCAGGATCCTCAAGACTATACTCAACCATTTTTCACTTCTTGTCTGTATTTAATACCTTCCCAAATGACCTGTGGAATCTTTTCAGATATTAGGAGTTTCCCTTCTATAACAGTCTGCCTCTGGACCACTACTAATATCATAAGAAAGTAGCTAAAAACCCTAGCATAAGCATAGTTTGTTTTTTTTCTTTTCCCAAATGGAAATGAATATGTATGATGTTGTCAGGCTGGTTACCAATTTCTTTTAGCAGCCTCAGAGGTTAGTAAAGTATACAATGGTACAGAATAATTTCAGTTGTTTCTGTGATTCTCATGTGTTCCAGTCCAGGCATAAAAAATACTGTGATATTTGTGTAAAGAATCAGGGACTTGATATGGGCAGATCAGGTCAGATCAACTTGCAGCAAAACTAAAAAGCATCATGCCATGAAGTGAGAAGATTGGAGAAAGGATTTTGTATTCTGGTAATCATGGAAATCTGTGCTGAGCTATCAATACAGAAAATTATGTGGAAGGAAAAAAGAAATGAATGATTGTGCACATATATTCTGTTTGGAGACCAGAGAAACTCCATTTATTTTTCAAATAAAAAGCACTGAAAAAATGTGGGGCATTAAAGGGACTTCATGACCAGTTTTTGTGGAGTGAACTCCTTAGGAATAAATTGGTTTTTATCATTAATGATGCAATAAAGTAAACAAGCCTTGTTGTAATATGTGCAAAAAATACTTCCTTATCACAACATTTTATAAAAAACTAAGAATTTCTGCATTTATCCTCTTTAATATAGGACACTATGCATTTAATGCTGCAAAGTGTGCAGTCTAGTTTAACTTCACTCTTCTTCAGACAGCTGATTCCAGAGTGTCTCCTTCTCCTAGCCATGCACTTACTTGGAGCAAAATTGTTACTTTGTGCATATCAATCTAGAAAATACCAGTTTGTGAGATAAAGGACTGACAAAAAACTAGAAGGAATTGAAGCTGGCCTTTCAGAATGGAACTTTTCTTATCCCTAAGCAGATATTTCTATACTCTGTCCCTACTAAAACTCACACAGGGTTGGATTTGGTTAGTAGAAAATGCACTTGTAGCTGCAGTGTTTCATGAAACCTCCAAGTATATCTCCATAGACAGTGTTATAGTTGCCCAGCAATCCTGTCTACAGTCTCATTTTACTCATACAAGATAAGCAAATGGAGAACCCTGCACAAAAATGGAGTGCTCTGGGTAGAGGCAGTGATGGACATGAAGATTTGCTCCCAATTATTCTCTCTGCTCTTTCAGATTTGGTAATTTTTTTTTTTTTGTGGTTATTGAAAGAACTTGCTAAGTCAATGAATAATTTCTCTGTACAACAAATTCCCATCTTACATATTTTTTTACATAAATTTGAGCATGAAATAAGATGTTATAAGTTTCATAATTGCTTTTGGTAAATATGCAGTCTAAGTACAATCCAACTGGAAATGAGCATCCAATTCTTGCAAAACAGACACTGCCTTCCTACTTCTAAATCTTACCAATTGCATTGCACTAATTCTTCCAAATCTAGATGTAACCTCATCTCTCATAATACTTCCTTGAATTTACCCTCATCAAAAATTTTCTCTCTGACAAAAGGGCTAAATAAAAATGTATTCTGACAATTTATAATTTCTAGTTTATGACGATAGGGTTTGTTCATCCTTCCCATATGCCCCACCCCCCCCCACACACACACACACATTGCCCCTTTGGGTTTTTTTTCCCTTTTCCCAAAGGGAAGTGAATATCTATGATGTTGTCAGGCTGGTTACCAAGATTATTATTCTACATTTGGTGAACTGAAAGCAATATCAGTATTTTCCATCTATCAAGTGTTCCCTTATGTAACATTTCAAGGAAAATTTTACAACTCCTGCTGGGGCATAGCTGAATCTCTTTCTCTCACTGCATCTGAGCCAAAGGAATGAAATTTAATGGTAAAATGTACATTGGAACCAAGAAAAAGACCACTCTAATACTGTCATTGTCATACCATTACAAGGATTTTATAATGTACAGCTACTGCTTTTCTCAATTGACATCATGTAGGGCTCAGCTAATGAAATGAGACATGGAACATAATGCACCAACTAGATGCTGGACAGGAAACAGTAAATGGATCATGAATCCAGCCCCCCTAGCTAAAGCCGTCAAAACTCTGAATAGCAAAGAGACTAATGCTTTTAGCCATTTTCCCTTCCAGATATAAGCCATAAAATCCAGCACTGAAGTGTTTCTGTTATCTGGCTGCCCACCCTATTGTGAAAGCCATGCTCAAAAGACAGCCATGCTTAAAAGCATTTGTTTTTAAATTAATCATGGCAATACAATAGAGATGCAACATGCAGATTAAGTTCAAATCCATTGCAGAAGCTGTGGCTCACATCAGTATATTCCAAAGTACAAGAGTTTCCCACAGTCAGAGAAAGTTCATCCTTTCAAAAGAGACAAGACAGACATGGGGAACTACAGGTCATTGTCACCCTAGATGCAAGCAAGATCATGGAGGAGATACTCATGAAAATTATGCTGAGGCACGTGGAATATAAGGAGGTAGCATGCAGCCAGCATGACTTCACTAAAAGGTTAATCATGCCTGATGAATTTGGTGGCCTTCTACGATGAGGTTGTGGCATTAATAGGCAAGGGAAAAGGCATTGTCTAGTTGCACTTATGTATTTGACACTGTCCCACACAATATCTTTGTCTCTAAACTGGAGGGAATGGATTTGATGGATGGACATCATAGAAATGGAGTTGGATGGATGTTTGCAGTTAAAGAGATGTGATCTGTGGCCTCATGCCATAGTGGAGGCCAATGACAAGTATATTTCCTCAGGGTCAGTATTAGAATTGGTTCTGTTTTATTTTATTGATGACAAGGATAGTGGGATTGAGTGCACCCTCTACAAGTCTACAGACAGCACCAAACTGTGTGGGGCAGATTACACGCTGAAGGGAAGGGATGGCCATCCAGAAGAATCTTGACAGGCTTGAGAGGTGGGCCCAAGCAAACCTCATGAAGTTCAACACCAAGTGAAAGTTTTGCACCTGGGTTGGGGAAATCCCAGGCACAAGTACAGACTGGATGGAGAATGGCTGAAGAGCAGATCTGAGAGGAGGACTTGGGGTGCTGGGTGTGAGAGGCTGGACATGCCCCAGCCATGGCACTCCCAACCCAGAGAGCCAAACGTGTCCTGGGATGTATCCAGAGCCCTGTGGGCAGCAGGGCAGGGAAGGGATTCTGCCCCTCTGCTCTGCTGAGACCACCTGGAGCTCTGCACCCAGAGCTGGGACACCCAGCGTAAGAACCCAGACTTGTTAGAACAGGTCCAGAGGAGGCCATGAAGATGATCTGGCTGGAGAATCTCTCCTAGGCTGAGAGAGTAGGGGGTTTTCTGCCTGGAGAAGAGAAGGTTCTACCTTATTGCAGGCTCCATATAGTGGGGTCCTACAGAAAATCCTGGAAAGGGACTTTTAATGAGGACACGTAGCTATAGGGCAAGAGGGACTGCTTTTTAATTGAAAGAGGGTAGGTTTAGGTTACGTATTAAAAAGAAATTCTTTACTGTGAGGATGGAACTGGTTGGCCCAAAGAAGTCTTCTTGACCAGTTCTTGAGAGTGATCGAGGCCAGGTTGCATCATAGAATCATGGAGTATCCTGAGTTGAAAAGGACACACAAGGATCACTGTGTGCAGCTCCTGACTCTGCATAGGACAACTCCAAGATTCTCACCACGTGCCTGAAAACACTACTTGAACTCTGACCCCTTCCATGGGGAGCCTGTTCAAGAGCCCAACCACCCTCTGGGTAAGATTTTCTAAAAATCCAATTTGTGCATTCTCTGACACAGCTTTATGCTATTCTCTTTGGTCTTATCACTGGTTACCAGAGAAAAATGGGATATGGCTTTGAGAAACCTGATCTAGTGGAAAGTCTCCCTCCCAAGGCAGTGGGTTTGGAACTAGGTGATCTTTAAGATACCTTCCAATATAATAATGGATATTTTTCCATTCTATGATAATGATGTGCCACAGTAGGTGAACAGACAGCAATACTTGGAGTTAATTTTGGTGACCTTGTTGGTACTGTTGTTCTCTTGAACAAATTTTGGAATTTAGTAAACACACCAGCATTGATAGGATTTTTCTCCCCTACAATGCAGTGGCTGTTTTTAAAGCAGCAAATCTCCTGCTACATCTCTAACTCTTTGGATAAGTTGTATACTGTAATCATCAGGCTTCTCTTCTCCAGTACAGGAATAAACCACACTTTACAGTATTGCTGTTTTTAGAAAAAAAGAGATGGTATTTATAAAGATATAGTAATTTCATAGTTCTTCACAGGCTGAAACCTTCAAAGTTTAAGAGAACTTTGAGGTTTGCCTATAGTTTTTCCACAGGAATGGACAGTTTTCCTTGAGTACTGGAAGTACACTATTTTCTTCTCTACGTGCACATATAATTGAGCACATGAAATGTCAATCTGTCTTTAAGCCTTTCCCTAATGAAATTGCTGAAGTTCACAAATGTGAAGTTCACAAATGACTGGGAATGTACTGGGAATGAACAAAAGCCACATCTCCATAGTCAAAAGTTTTCAGTTACCTTGTTTTTTGTTGACTAAAACTATCAAAATCTAAATTCTCTTCCAGGGGGTTCCAGACACCATAAATACAATCCTGGTTTCCTCAAACTTAAAATTAGGCACTTCTGTGCTAAAGACCTGTTATTGTTTAAGCCCAGCTGGAGACAAAACACCACACAGCCCCTC